>JAXCGZ010000165.1:42500-105000 GCA_037179515.1 Halocaridina rubra
TGTATATGTATGTATATTTATGTGCATTTATTATTATTGCTACTATTATTATTATTATTATCATTATTATTATTATTATTATTATTATTATTATTATTATTATTATTATTATTATTATTATTATTATTGTTATTATTATTGTTATTATTATTATTATTATTATTATTATTATTATTATTATTATTATTATTATTATTATTATTATTATTATTATTATTATTATTATTATTATTATTATTATTACTATTACTATTATTATTATTATTATTATTATTATTATTATTATTATTATTATTATTATTATTATTATTATTATTATTATTATTATCATTATTATTATTATTATTATAATTATTATTTTCATTTATTTGTTTTCATTATTCTTGTCATTTCTTCTGTTTGGTTTGTGTAATTTTGAGCTCATTGGTCATTTGCTTTTTGACATTAAAGGGATTATCTATTTGCCGTTTTATAATAGTAATTAGATATTAACATATTCTTTTGTTAATGATTTGTTAATGAATATGTCGGTTTTCTTTGATTGAGGATATTATATCTTTTGGATTAGACCTGTCTTACTATCTTTAATTTTTAATTCCCCCAGGACTCCTGAGTCCTTTTTGTTTTTAGTTCCTGCGTCATTGTTATTTTACACTCCCTTACCCAGTGGTGGCAGGCACAACATCAAAGAATAGCCCCAACGTATTCCCTGCGTGTCGTAATAGGCGACTAAAAGTGGATGGGGCGAAGGGACTGGGAATTCCCCCTTGTATTAACCTCTCGAGAAACATCAAATAAGAAGGAGAGTAGAGGGGGTAATAACTTCTCCCAAACTCTAGTTTTGGAGTGTTAAATGTGCGTGGTTGTAGTAAGATAGAGAGCAAAAGATTTGAGATTGGCTATATGTTTGGTAGGAGGAGGATGGATATATTGGCATTGTGTGAGACGAAGATGAAAGGAAAAGAAGTGGCATTTCGTGAGGTGACAGGTAGGGTGTCTGGGGTTGAAAGGGGGAAAACAAGAGAAGGTGTGGCATTATTGTTGAGTGAATGGATGGTATATAAGGTAGTGGAATGGAAAGAAGTGTCATCCAGGGTGATGTGGGTGAGGGCTAGGATAGGTAGGGAATGTTGGACTTTTGTAGTTGTGTTGGGTGACTTGAATGCCAGAATGGGTGATGGAGAGGTAGAAGGTGTTGTAGGAAAGTATGGGGTACCAGGTGGGAATGAGAGTGGCGAGAGACTGTTAGATATGTGTGTGGAGCAAAAGTTGGTGATAGGTAATAGTTTTTTTCAAGAAGAAGTTAATAAATTAGTATACATGAATGAGAGTGGCAAATGGAAGAGTGAAAGAAAGAGCAATGATGGATTATGTGTTGGTAGCAAAGAGAATGATTGGTAGAGTGAAAGATGTGCATGCATTTAGGGGTGTGGCTGCTGGGATGTCTGATCATTTTTTGGTTGAAGCAAAAGTAGTAGTAGCAAAAGAGTGGGGAAATAGAGTGGAGGTATGTAGAAAGGAAGTGATGAAGGTGGAAGAGTTGAAAAAGCCAGAGACGAGATGGGAATATCAGGACAGGTTGAGAGTGGCATATGGCAGGGTGAAAGAAAGAGAAGTTGGGGAGTTAGAGGAGGAATGGGAGTTGATAAAAGAAGGTTTTGTGGGACATGCAAGTGATGTGTGTGGAAAGAGGTTTGTTGGAGGTGGCATGAGGAGGGGCAGCGAGTGGTGGGATGAAGGGGTGAAAATGAAGGTGGAAGAGAAAAAGAGGGCTTTTGAGGAATGGCTGCAGTGTAACAGTAGGGTGAAGTATGAGAGATATAGGGAGAAAAATGTGGAAACAAAGCAGAAGGTAGAGGAAGAGAAGAGCTTGGCAAATGTTAGGTGGGGACAGGATATTAGTAGGACATATGAGGAGAATAAGAAGTTTTGGAAAGAAGTGAAGAGAGTAGGGAAGGGCGGATCGAGGATGGAGGAGACAGTGAAAGATGTGAAAGGACAGATGTTAAGAGGGAACGATGCAAAGAAAAGATGGGCAGAATATTTTGAGTGCTTGCTGAATGTTGAGGAAGATAGAGAGGCAGCTATGGTGGCAGTGGGGGGTGTACAAGTGCCAATAATGGGAGATGAAAATGAGAGAGAGAGATTACAAGAGAGTAGGTGAAAAGGACATTGGATGAAATGAAAGCAGGTAAAGCCCCTGAAATGGATGGTGTGAGAGTGGAGATGTTGAAAGAAGGGGGTGTGATTTCATTGGAATGGTTAGTGAGAGTGTTTAATATATGCTTTATGTTGTCAATGGTGCCACTGGAATGGGTGATTGCTTGTATAGTGCCCTTATACAAAGGTAAGGAAGATGTGTATGAATGCAGTAATTTTAAGGAAATAAATTTGTTGAGTTTGGTAGGAAAAGTGTATGGTAGGATGCTGATAAATAGGATTAGGGATAAGACAGAAAATGTGATAGTGGAAGTGAGAATGGTTTTAGGAGAGGTAGAGATTGTACAGATCAGATTTTTATACTTCGGCAGTTATGTGAGAAGTATTTAGCAAAGGGTAAGGATGTGTATTTTGCATTTTTGGATCTGGAGAAAGTGTATGATAGAGTTGATAGAGAGGCAATGTGGAATGTTTTGAGGTTATATGGAATTGATGGTAGACTGTTGCAAGCAGTGAAAACTTTGTTTGAGGGCAGTAGAGCTTTTGTTAGGGTAGGGAATGAAGTGAGTGAGTGGTTTCCAGTGAGTGTGAGACTGAGACAGGGATGTGTGATGTCACCATGGCTGTTCAATTTGTATGTTGATGGAATCTTAAGAGAGGTGAATGAGCGAGTGCGTGGTCGAGGATTGAGAATGGTGGATAGGATGATAACGAATGGGAGCTGAATCAATTGTTGTTTGCAGATGATACTGTGGTGGTGGCAGATTCAGAGAAGAAGCTGTGTCAGTTAGTGTCAGAATTTGGAATTGTGTGTGAGAGAAGTGTAAGGTTATGAGGTGTACAAGATATGAGGATAGTGCTGGATTGAGTGTTATGTTGAATGGAGAGACACTTGAGAAAGTTGATCAGTTTAAGTATTTAGGCTCGGTTATAGCTGCAAATGGTAGAGTGGAAGCAGATGTGTGTCACAGAGTGAAAATTTTGTATGAGAAAGTGTTTGTGCCAACTGTGATGTATGGATCAGAGTTATGGGGTATGGAAGTCAGTGAGAGACGGAAACTAAATGTGTTTGAGATGAAATGCCTGAGGAGTATGATTGGTGTATCTCGGTTGGATAGGGTTAGGAATGAAGTGGTGAGAGCAAGAATGGATGTGAAGAGAGAATTGGCAGCCAAAGAACATGTCCAAGAAGTGACATGCACCATTAAGAGGAAAAATTGGCTAGAGTGATGTTCCACCCTAGATGCTCACACCTCCGTGGGCCAGATGTGGAGGAGCATTAACCCCTTTGCTAAAGGAAAACCTAAAACCATCCCCCACAGGGATTCTAGCTGGGCAGCAGAAGAACTCTCCAATAAATTCTCGGAAAGAGCAAGCTCCAACCAACTCCCCATCGCCACCAGAACAACTCTTCAGGACCTCACCACGGCAAGATGGGAAGAAATAGAACAGGCCATCAACACTGAAGACCAAACAGATGCCCCCTTCTCTCTGACTGAGCTACAAAGAGTAAGCAAAAGCTCTAAATACACAGCCCCAGGTGCTGAAAGAATCACATATGCAATGATTCAAAATATGGGGCCCCAAGGGGAGTTTGCTCTGCTCTCTCTGATCAATTCAACATACACACAAAGAGTTAGACCAGCCTCATGGAACAGAGTAGACATTCAGCCCATCCCAAAACCACAGGACCCTGACAACCCTCCCCCCATCTCCCTCCTAATCTGCCTGAGCAAGATGACAGAAAAGATGGTACTCAGCAGAGTTCGCTGCAAATGCCCACCCTTCCCAGAAAACTTGTGTGCCTACCAGGCTGGCTTAGGCAACTCAAAATGCATAGCCTCCATGCTATCATATATCAACAACTTCCGTGGATACATCGCTTTCCTAGACCTAGAGAAGGCCTTTGCACTAGCCAATGTGTCAGCGATACTCTCAGCTCTCGTCGCAAAGCAGATCAAAGGAAACCCTGTCTCATGGATCAAGCAGAGTCTACAAAGCCGTAGTGCATGAGTAAACGTAGAAGGGCACTGATCCACCTCCAAAAACCACGAAAATGGGACCTCCCAAGGTGGAATCCTTAGCCCCTTCCTATTAAATTGTCTTATGGAAAAACTCATGGACATTGCATTACCACATGAAGCCAAACTCTTCAATTATGCAGATGACTTTTCCCTCATCACAATAGGTGACAGAAGCTCCAACAAGACCCAGCGCTGCCTCACCAAGATTCACCAAGCCTCCATCTCCTTCAGAGTTAAATTCCATGCCCGCAAAACCAAGGCCCTTCCCATCCACCAGTGGAGACCAGTCACTAGTCAGGTCATAGGTAACGAGCCTGTGGACTGGGTTACCAAGCACCCATACCTGGGTGTACACATCGACGACAAACTAACCTTTGGATCCGAAATTCAACACTTGTGCGACAAATGCAACCAGAGACAAGCGGTCCTTCGTCGGATGTCAGGCCTCTATGACGGTGCATCCTTCAATGTCCTCAAAAGCTTCTATGTTGAAGCCATGCGTAGCCTCGCAGACTATGCTTGTCCCATGCTCTGGCTACTAAAAGATCAACAATGGGACACAATAGAAGTCATACAAACCAACGCCATGCGTACCATGCTAGGAGCCCCCATGTGGACCAAGAGAGAAAACATCCATATGGAATCAGGACTCATGCCACTCAAACTCAGAGCTTAGCAGAGACTAACCTTCTTTGTGGCCAAACCCACCACTGCCCAACATACCTGCCTCACTGGCACAAATCTCCAGCTAGCCCTCAATCGCCACCCTGACCATCATCCTAGAACCTGGGCAGCCAAGGTCTGCGCTGGCATGCAAGCACTGCCAGTCAGGGAGAACATCCTAGCCAAGATACAGGACACTCCGCTTCCTGAATACCGATGCCCACCCCCATGGAATGACCAACCACTCGACATAAAGATCGAGCTTCCTTACAACCCCAAAAGCTTGGTAAACCCGCTTGTCCTTAAAATCATATACAAGAACAAAATTCAGAGCTGGAGCAGGCCGAACTCCCAAGTTTTCTACACTGACGGCTCAGTAAATCAAGAAGCTGGAGCCTCAGTCGCCGCCTTCACCATCGGAAAACCATGTCCAATCCTGGAGACTGTCAAACTCCTACTCGTCGCTCCAGACTGAGCTTGTCATCATAGCCAAAGCCCTCAACTTCTTAACCCAGTTAGGAGCTGACCATGCCCTAATTCTCTCTGATTCAAATGGCACCTTACAGGCCATCAAGAAGCCACTCCTCAGAGACAATGTAAGCATCATCACCACCATTCTCAGCCACTACCACAGGACAATCAGCCTTGGAAAAGCCATCACTCTCGCCTGGATTCCCAGCCACGTCGTCATCAAGGGAAATGAGAAAGCCGATCAAGCCGCCAAACAAGCCACTCTTAAAGCAGAAATCCAAATATCTCTGCCTCCTGGGATTCAACAGATAAAAACCAAAGCCACCAAGTCACTCCTTAACGTTTTAATTACTAGATGCAACCTGTGCACGGACATTGGCTCCCCCTCCACCTGGTGGTACAAAGCCACCACCAATCCTCAGCGAATCACCCTGCCAAAGAACCTTCGACGAAGCACAGCGGTAATGTGTACCGTCTGAGACTCAGGTATAAGTGCCCCTGGCGAATAGTGGATGATATCATCAGGGAATGCACCTTCTGCCAGGTAGCCTCACCACATCCACTGCTCCACTACATCCTTGAATACGATTCCTTTTCAGAATTCGAAAGAAAACTGGTGCCCCCGCAACATCCAGCGAAGATCCAAATGCCCTTCATGTTGCTAGCTCCATAATCAGACTAGCAACAAACAACTACATGGACAGTCTATTGCATATCATCAGTCAATATATATATATATATATATATATATATATATATATATATATATATATATATATATATTTATATATATATATATATATATATATATATATATATATATATATATATATATATATATATATATATATATATATATATATATATATATATATATATATATATATATATCACAGCAAAATATTTAACAAAGAAAACTGATATCTTTCTTCATCGTGGCATTACAACATCATTATTGTTTATATCTTGTGTGCTTGTATGTTATCGTGTATGTCTCCCACGTATCAAAAGCAAGTGTTTTAATGTAATATATGGACACAAGCTACTAACTGATTGAAGGGTTCAACTAGGATCACGAAAAAGACAAACAGATGAAATTTGAACGGGAGAAACACTTCAATCCTTTTCTGTAAAAGAGCAATAGCAAGATTAGTGCTATTAGCAGCAAGCTAAACATTGTTATTGGAAGTGGTTTAAGAACCATAAAAAAAAGATTTTGGTTTTATAACTAGCGGAATGATCGTATGACATGCAATAGTATATATTTTCAAAAGAATAGAAACGTAATTGTATCTGAAGTGGCTACGTGAGTGGTATACTGTGTCTGATATGAAAGAGAGACATTAACTGTTACATAGAAAAGCTCTGTTAAAAGTACTGTATTTCATGTGCTGTAGATGATGGCAGGAGAAAATGAAGCACCACACGTCTAAACCAAAAGTTTAAAAAGTAATGCACACACATTTTATGAGTTCTCATAAATTATATGGAGACATGTGGATATAGCACCTAATTTTTCATGGTTGCTAACCCAATTACAAAACCACAAAAAGGGAGACTATGGACTGAGAGAGAGAGAGAGAGAGAGAGAGAGAGAGAGAGAGAGAGAGAGAGAGAGAGAGAGAGAGAGAGAGAGAGAGAGAGAGAGAGAGGATGGAAATGGCAGTATGTAGTCTTTCTTAAGGGTCTAGCCCCTATTTCTCATTAAGAACTTTCGTCGCATTTTTCAAATTACTTATTTGTAGTTGTTGTTGCAACTTCCATAAAACTAAAAGTTTTTCCACAGCTTCTGCCGATGAAAGTAATTACAGAGCTGAAAGGAAAGAGAAACAATTTTTTAGGTCTTTTTTTTTTTTAAACGTTTTTAAGTACTTGATAGTTTGATAGTGAATAAGAACTAAGGCCGAAATTAGCTTTAAGAAAGTTGCATTTATTTGACAAATTCTTTTCTCTGGTTATTCAGTTTCTTCTTATTTACGATCACTCAGAGAAATTTAATAATGATAATGATTAATTGGTTACTTCATCATACCGTGAATGGTTAATATAAGAATAAAGTAAAAATTCACAATACAATATATTGTTATATAACTGAAGAAGAGCACAAGAGCTTTCGTTAACTTGATCTGTTACTTCTTCAGTGGCACCAACTGCTGTTATGTAAAAAGGTTACAGAAATATAATAATGAAAATCTAATGTTGAAGAATTTGATGTTATTGTTAAACATACATTTTTTTTAACGAAAAGATAAAATAATAGCCAATTAGGTAGTCATTGTTTGTGAAAGTTTTTTGGGCTATGCGCGCCGTTCTTTTGACTGCTATCGATGTAGAATTGATTGCCTATATTGCTGCTTGTTGTTGGATATTCTCAGCAACCTCATATAAAACCCAGCGAAAGCATCGGTGCCTGCATAGGATTCTCTTGAAGAGATGATTGCAACTTCATCTGATACCTGTGCTGGAAAATGGGAGGCAACATCAAGAGAAGGAACAGTGCAAGATATTTTAGAATTTGGCTTATCCATTTTACATATTATTTTAAGGTTCTCTTGACTGTGATACAAAGTAGACAACCAATCAACGCCGCCGCTGCACTGCTGCTGCTGCCACCTCCGCCGCCGCAGCCCTGGCTTCTGCCGCGGCCCTTGCCGACGCCATTGCTGCCTATGCTGCCGCAGCTAAGGAGTATCTTGGTATTTCTATCTTTAACAATATTTTCTCTCCGTGATATGAATTCAAAATTATCATTTATAATTGGTCCTGCGTTTCTTGCTGAAACATTGTATCATAAATAATAAACGTTTTTATGCACTGGATCTCAATGTGTGCTTGATAGCAATTTGCATGTCTATAAGTCTGTTTATGTATCTCACTTATTCCTAAAATTTGAAAGAGAGAGAGAGAGAGAGAGAGAGAGAGAGAGAGAGAGAGAGAGAGAGAGAGAGAGAGAGAGAGAGAGAGAGAGAGAGAGAGAGAGAGTCAGAGTCAGAGTCAGAGTCAGAGTCAGAGTCAGAGTCAGAGTCAGAGTCAGAGTCAGAGTCAGAGTCAAAGTCAAAGTCAAAAGTCAAAACTTTATTCCATAAAAAATGGCTATTACATGATAATTACTCTAATTATAAATGTAAAATGTCAAAATGAAGCATTGAATAGAAATTCCTCTCTGGTACCCAGACAGGCCCAACAAAATTTGCAAAGCACAAAATCAAAATATTTACTTATTAAAACAACCATACGTACACTTTGTCTACCCAATGCGAGGATAATTATGAGACTAAAATCACTTATTAAGTAGGTGATTTATAAGATAAGATTTAAAAGAGGGTAATGTATGGCAGCTTCTTAAGTTTGCGGGTAAAGAGTTCCAAAGTCTCGGGGCCCATTACATTTAAGGCTCTTGCCCCAATATCAGTGGAATTTCTGGGCACGTAAAAAGAATTCTGATATCTGGTCTTGATGTTATTGATAAACACTTGATTAACTGTTGGCAATGAGAACAGCCATTCCGGTAGTATTCCATTATTCATTTTAAAAACTAAAAGACAGATATTATATATGAACTTCATGTCCATCCTCAGCCAACCCAATCTCTCAAAGAGGGGGGTCACGTGCTCATATTTATGCACCCCCCCAATGGCAACTCTTGCAGCAAAATTCTGCAGCCTTTTCACTCGTAACATCTGGGTCTTAGTCGTGGAACCCCAAGCACTCAGAAAGTATTTGGGAATACTTAAAATCAATGTTTGTGCTACAATTACCCTACAATCAGGCTCGAATCTTTCATAAACTCTGTTCAAGTAAATAAGGGTCCCATTCACTTTTTAATGTAGTTCATCGATATGAAAATTAAACGTCATGGTACTGTCCATAACAGCTCCTAGATTTTTAACCTTATGAGATGGGAAGAGTGAAACATTGTTGAAATTTATACTGATGTTCTCAGGAATGCGGGACAAGTATTGATTTGATCCAAAAATAACGAATTTAGTATTATTTTCGTTCAGTAAGAGACCATTACTGTTAAAATAACTTTTGGCATAGTTTAATATATCTTCAGCCCTTTTTAAGATTTCAGGAATTTCATCAATGTCACCAGTAAGCATAATCTGGGTGTCATCAGCATGCATAACAAGTAGGCAATATCTTATAGAGGTAAATCATTAACATATATTAGGAAAAGCAGAGGACCCAAAATTGAACCCTGAGGAATGCCAAAACTGATATCTAAAGAAGAAGAGAGAGTCGAGCCCATTCGAACTGATTGAATTCGATCTTTCAGATAATTTTCGAACCAAAACAAGTCAACGTAAACTTTGGAAAGTTTGGTCATTAGAATTTGATGGTGTACACTGTCAAATGCTTTAGACAAATCTAACAATAATAAAAGTGATATTTTCTTATTTTCAATATTACTATAAATTTTATCAGTAATTTTAAGTAGGGCCGTCTCGGTCGAAAGCTTAGACCGAAAACCATGTTGTTCCTCACATAATAGGCAATTTGATTCAAGGAAATTTATCAACTGGGTGGCAACTACCTTCTCTAGTATTTTAGACAGGATGCTGAGAAGAGAGATTGGCCTATAATTTTCAACATTATTAGTATCTCCACCCTTAAAAACGGGGATGATATAGGGATGCTTCCAGAGGTTAAGATAAATGCCTGTGACAATGGATGTATTAACAATGACTAGAATTAAAAAAAAACTGTAACTGGCGATGAGTCAATTAGGAAGCGAGGTTGTATCCCATCGGAACCACAAGAGTTTGTTGGTTTGAGGTTCTTTATGATAAGAATAAGTGTGACTAAATCGATTGGGTGCGGTCTAAGATTATTGATAATATTTCTTTCAGCTGTAGGCTGGCAATGAAGTGGTTGATTAATAATCAAGTCATTATTATCTTGGGACTTTTCATATGTGGACTTACCTATTTTAGCAAAATACTTATTAAAATCATTCACTCGCTTTTCCACATTATCATTGAGAAGGTCAGAATTTTCTAAGATTTCCTTATTTGCAGGAATTATTCTTTTTATAACATTCCAAGTTCCTTTGATATTTCCCCTATACTTGGAAAATTCTTCCCAGAAATGATTTTTCTTCTTTTCGGACAACATTGTTTTAGTAAGGTTTCTTTCTCTTCTATATGCTCTTTCCATCTCGGAGTTTTGTCTATCAGATTTAAATTGCCTTAGGAGGTCATCTCTCCTTTTCATATGCTCTTTTAACTGAGAGTCAATCCACGGGGCAGGAGGACGATGCATGACTTTGGTTGTAAGAGGGGCACATTCATTTAAACATCTCGTAAAAACATCAGTGAAAGTAGAAACTTGATAATTTACACAATCTGTAGATAAGATTGAATTTAAAATGTTGTATTCATTAAGAAGAATGTCACAAAAACAATTTTGAGAATAATTCTCAAGAGAGCGGAAAGTTTTAACGATTGGCGTTTTTTTTCTTTCCTGACATTAACTGTAGCTATTAGAAGCTTGTGGTCTCCCACGGGACAAGGTAAGACATCGCGGTGAACTATAAAACTAGGTGTATTGGTAATTATAAGATCAATTAGGCTGGAGGGATTAGCGGTGATATGGGTCACCTTATTCACAAGCTGATTCAAGTGGAGGGATTGAATTAATTTCTCTATTTTATTATTAGGAAGAAAAAGATTGTCATTGAAGTCACCTACAATAATGAGAGGTTTGCTCCTCAAACAGAAAGACCGAAATACCTCGGAGATGTAATCAAAGGTGTCGTTGAGTGCATGAGGGTGCCTATATACACATCCAAGGATGAAGGAAGGGAATTTCCCACTCTGAACAGTCAACCAAATGTCCTCGCGATGAGGAGGTCGCTCGACTTCAGGGGTCTTTAATAGAGTGACCGTTAGATGATCTCTTACATACACCCCCACACCCCCATCCCTACCGCCATCAAATCGATAAAAAGAATACTCAGGTATAGCAATAAAACCAGATTGCATATTAGATAGGAGCCAAGTTTCACAGACACACATTATACCTACGTTATTTTCTATGATCATTAGTTCAATGTTGTTGAAATTACCCAAAAGTGATTGCGCACTGATGTGTTGTATATTTATGAGATGTTTCAATAAGCCTGAATTACAATATGATTGCTATATATTTAAGGGGCATAATCTTGTTTTATGGCCATGTTCACGGCAATGACCACATTTAAGTCTATAGTTAAACCTACAGTGGGAAAGGTCATGGTTTATTTCCCCACAGTTTGAACAGGGCTGTCGACGACTGTAGAGGTGCTGCAATTCTTCCCTCACCCGAGAACGCTGGGGGTAGCGCCGTGGTTGGTTGAGATTGTAAAGACTGCGATTCATCCTTGAGTCTCGTCTCCATCCTCGAATTCCAGTTGGGATTTGACGATTCTGATGACGAAAATTCCGGGTATGACTTCCATCTGAATGCTGTTGAGGATCCCTTCTAGAATGCTGATCATTGCTACTTTCTTGATTGACGTTTCTAAAGTCATTGTTATGCAGTCGTATCATATTATTTCTTATTAAGGGGAGCTGGCGATGCCGGTCGTAGTTTCTGTTCCTGTATGTGTTATTTTGACTGTCGTTATTGGACGTGCCCGGTCATTGTTGCCGCTGCAATACAGAGGCGTATGTAGCAGGTATGGTTTGGCATATGATTTTTTCCCAGTTGTTGCTTAGTGTGAAGAATTGGCATTGCTTAGCGATTATATTCAATAACATAATGACGCCAAATCTGTTGAGAGCATCCCCCTCATCATTTCCATCATAACACATCTGATCAACGTCACCGGTACCAAGCCTGAACTGCAGATTAGTCTTAACAACTGAAACCCCATTGGTCTCACTCCAAGTTGCTAGTTGATTATTTAAATAGTTGATCTTTTCATGGAACTCTTCAACTGTTGGGGACAGGCGCTACTTCACATATTTGTATGCTCATCTCCTCATTCATCTCTTTGAGATGGGTTATGAGAGAACCCAATCTATCAAAGATATCCACAGGCTGAGACCCATCAAGAATGTCTTGAATACCGCAGTTTAAGATGCAATATTTAGCAGCCCAGCGAAGCTTCTCTGAGACCCAACAATTTATGAGATCTATATTAGCTCCTTTTATAGTTTGAATGGAGCATTGTTGGTGTAAGTCTAACGTATGAAAAGAGGAGACGTTTGTGTCACCCAGAAGGTAGCTTATCTCAGGTAGGGGCCGGGTAGGGGTTACACCCTGCGGTGCAGGTGTCGTCTGCTGTGAGTTGTATGTTCCCTGGAGTAACCCGGCTTGCTCTTCCAGTGCAGAGATACGATCATTTAACTTGCTGATTGTGATATGTGCAGCTTTCATAAGTTCACTGAGTTCATCTATGACAAGATCTCTGACATTTATTATCTCTCTAATTTCTTCAAATTCTCTCATGACCTCTTGAGGAGCTAATTCACGGTTATGAACATTACTCTCTGAATCGTTTGTTTGTGACGATCTATGCTTTTCGAGAATCATATCAATGAGTTTATCTTTCGTGTATCAGACCCTTGTGATACCTATTTCCCGACTGTTTTTGTAATTCAGTTTTTGTATAATTATCATTGAGGAATTCCCAAGGAGGGTTTTCCAAAGACACTAGGTTTTCAATAGAAGACATTATAATATGAAAAATACAAAATGCTAAGATGAAAATAATTAGGCCACTGGCAGCCCTTGCAGATGTTCTTACTGTGCATGCGCAGAATTTGAAAAAAATTAAGAGAGCCCTTTAAGGGAAACTTTGATTATCTTGACCTAAAATAAAACTAAGTTCATAAAATCAAAAACTTAAAAGACACATTTCCAATGTTCTAAAGCACTTTACAGGGTCTCAGAGGTACACAAAATACACAAAGGCAGTTTAGAAAGACGAAAAACCATGAAAATATCAAGAGTGCACCAGGCAAGATTGTTTACCTTGAGAGAGAGAGAGAGAGAGAGAGAGAGAGAGAGATTATTATTTATTTTATTAATTTATTGCGCCAAGGCGTCAGACATTACATGAGTTCATACAAATAATGCTTCAAATGGATATAAAACCAAGAATTGAACATGGTTTACAGGGAGGTGTACATATTGATAAAACATTGCTGCATACTAACACACAACTCACAGAATGGCAGCACAGAGTACATTATATGCAAAAGTAAAGCTCAGAGAAATGCAGAATGCACAAACAGAATTATATAGCAACATACAGAAAATATATGTATAATTCAATATAATTAATGGCCACCAAAGTGAGGAAAACGAGCAAGAATAACATCAAGGTTGTCATCATTAAGTAAAAATGAGCAGATCTGTATTAAGTTCTGACCTCGTGGTAAAACATCTCTCACTGCAGGGCACTGAAGACAATAGTGGTCAAGAGTGTTAGCATTAGTTCGGTCGCATAATGTACAGGAGGTGTACTGTAGCATATCTAGAGTCTGGGAGACCTGCCATAAAGGCCGATACCCCATTCTGAGCCGAGCACTAACTACATTGTTTTTCCGCACCATTAACCCGCGTCTGCGATACTTGTAGCGACTGTGAAGGAAGTGATCATGGTGCTGTATGGACACACTGTTGGCCCTCTCCGTGTCCCTGCGCTGGACCGTCATGGCAAACCCAGCTGAGTAGATGATGTTACGTAAGAGAGAGAGAGAGAGAGGAGAGAGAGAGAGAGAGAGAGAGAGAGAGAGAGAGAGAGAGAGAGAGAGAGAGAGAGAGAGAGAAAGTTTACAGGATTGCAGACAGGAGCTTCTTAATTCTGTAGGGTACGAATGATATGATGAAAGCAAGTTTCTGTAAAGTGAAGATTGAATGTAAAGGGGGGTTTACACGGTAAAATGGTTCATCGAACGCGGTTTGACAAACAAGTGTTTGAAGTGATGTTTAAACTTGTGAACGAGGTATTTGGTTGACGAACACGTTTGTCAAACGTGTTCGACAACCAAATACCCCGTTCACACGTTCGAGCACCACTTCAAACATTTGTCTGTCGAACCGCGTTCGACGAACCGTTTGACCGTGTAAACCCCCTTTAAGATCACTTTCACACCAAAGTGGCACATCGCACGTAATATACCACGTAGCATGCCAACTGAACACGAACATTCGGAAATATATGAAGCCTTACGCACAGAAGTGGCGTGACATGTTCATGTGCCACGTCGCAAGTCGCAAGTGGAACATGGGATGTGTCACGCCACATCTGTGTGAAAGGTTTTATATATTTCCGGATGTTCATTTTCAACTGGCTTGCCACATGTTATGCCACGTGCGACGTGCCCTTTGGTGTGAAAGCGGCCTAAGTGTCAAAAGCATCTAATATAAAGTGAAGACAATCTTCTTTCAGAAGGTCTAAATCCCAGTGGGTATATGAGGAATGAAGTCAGTGGATCTTCTGGCATATGGAAGTGTGCTTTATTTCACCCTGTCCCCTTACAGGATGAATTAGATTATTGTTTGTTGTATATTTATGTGTTTGTCTGTATGATCATATAAGCAAATTGCATAAGGCTTCAGAAATTGTACAACCTAGTGAAAACAGAAGTAGGAAACCTTCCTTTTAACTGCTATAATACACATATTCAAGCACGCACGCACGCGCAAGAACGCACGCGCACGCACGCACGCGCATGCACGCACCCGCACGCACACAGGGAAGGAAAGCCTAGACCAACAAAAGTAACCTTTGAGAGAGGGGAGACATGTAGGGAAATATTGTTGAGAAAAAAAAGTCTAAAAGACCTTCAAGAATGCAAAGAAGTGTTCATTAGACGATACAGAACACAGGAAGAGATGGGAAAGATCAAAAACTTGTTGCAAGAGGCAAGAAGGTTAAATGATGAAAGAAATGAAGAAGAGAAGAAAAATTTTCGTTACAGAATACTTCCAGACAAAGGGGAGATAAAGAAGATAATGACAGAAGATCAGGGGATGGGGCCTCATTAAGATTGTTATACACAAATGCTGATGGATTAGCTGGTAAGGCAGTAGAATTAAAAGATAGGATTCACAACAGTAAGGCAGATATAGTAGCAATTACAGAGACTAAGTTGAGTGAGGACATAAACAGTGTCACAGTTTTTCCTAAGGGCTTCAGAATACTAAGGGTCGAAAGATCTGAGAGGACTGGTGGAGGGATAGCACTGCTCATAAGTGAGAGGATTCATGTTGAAGAAATAAACTTGGCTATAGAAAGTGAGTTCAGGGAATTTCTTGTTTCTCGCATAAATACTGGGTCAGAGAGCATTATAATAACTGTTGTATACAACCCACCAAGGAACCAAAATAGGCTTGAAATTTATGAGGAAAGTCATATAGGTACGATTGAAGTCATAAACTCAGTTGTTAACATGGCACGGGAGAAAAAATGTAGGATTTTGATTATGGGAGACTTTAATCATAAAGAGATAGATTGGATAAATCTTGACCCACACAGTGGTGAGGACTCATTTGGGGCAAGATTCCTAGATTGCGTACAAGGGAATTTCCTACACCAACATGTAATGGAACCAACAAGAGCCAGGGGTGGGGATGAGCCATCACTACTTGATCTGGTGTTCACAGATAATGTGTTGGATATTGAAAATATTGAGTATGAACCACCAATTGGAAAGAGTGACCACTGTGTGTTGTTGATGAAGTATTTCATTGAAGACATTCTTCCTGAGAGTAGAGGCACTGAGGACATGAGGAGGAACTATCCGAAAGGAGATTACATCAAAATGAATGAGCTTTTTGCAGTTATTGACTGGAGAACCTTATTTTACAACAAATCTGTACAAGAAATGTATGACATCTTTTGTGAGAAATATGGGAAGATAGTAGATTGCTGCATACCTGTCACCAAAGTAGGTGTAATTCATGCCAGAGAGAAATGGTTCGATAATGGGTGTAAAAGAGCTAAGGAGTGGAGTGACAAATGCTGGAAAAGGTATAGGAGGAGAAAAAACATAAATGCCTGGCAAACCTACAAAAGAGCAAGAAATGACTACCTAAGTAAAAGGAGAGAGGCAGAGAGAGATTATGAGAGGGACATCACCAGGAAGGCTAAAGAAAATCCCAAGCTTTTCCACAGCTTTATCAGAGGAAAACTGAAGGTAAAAGAACAGGTTTTAAGGCTAAAGAGAGCGGATGGAAGCATCACTGAGACGGACGAAGAGATCTGCAAAGAATTGAACAAGGAGTTTCAGTCAGTATTTACAGTAGAAAATACCCCACCCCCTCAGATTGCAGTGATAGAAGCTCAAGGGCCGGTATTAGAGAACATCAACCTTACAGCCACAGAGGTATGCAAAGCGCTGATGGATTTAGATGTTCATAAAGCTACAGGTCCTGATGACATATCCCCTCATGTGCTTAAAAAATGCGCAAACACAATATCAGTGGCACTAAGTATCATATTTAAGGAGTCACTGGAGTCGGGGGAGATTCCAAGATGCTGGAAACAAGCAAATGTGATACCTATCTTCAAAAAGGGAAGGAGGGATACGGCTCTGAACTATAGACCAGTTTCCTTGACCAGCATAGTTTGCAAACTTATGGAGAAACTACTAAGGAAACATATCTCTCTTCACTTGGAATCCTTCAACTTTTTGTCAGTGAGGCAACATGGCTTCAGAGAAGGAAGATCAACAGTAACAAACTTATTAGAATTTTATGATGAGGTAAGCCAAATCTTACAGGAAAGAGAGGGCTGGGCAGATTGCATATTCCTAGACTTCCAGAAAGCGTTTGACACTGTTCCACATGGGAGACTTATTAGGAAGCTGCAATCAATGGCTAGAATAGGTGGAAATGTCTTGGAATGGATAAAAACTTACTTAGAAGGAAGGGAACAGAGGGTTAGAGTAAGACACTCAGTGTCTGAATGGAGAAGAGTTAGTAGTGGAGTTCCACAGGGTTCAGTTTTAGGGCCACTTTTGTTCCTTGTATATGTAAATGACCTACCAGAGTGTGTAAATTCATTCATGAATATGTTTGCAGATGATGCAAAGATTGTGAAGAAAGTAAAAAACGAGAACAATGGTAGAGAACTTCAGGAGGATCTAAATAATCTGCATGAGTGGTCAGAAAAGTGGCTAATGAAATTCAATACCTCAAAATGTAAGGTAATGAGAATGGGTACAAGTGCAAGAAGGCCCAAGCTTGACTACTCGGTGGCTGGAGTACAACTTCAAGAGACAGAAAATGAGAGAGATCTAGGAGTAAACATACTGGCAGATTTGTCTCCAGAAATACATATAAATGGCATAGTAAGGGCAGCATATGCATTCTTATCAAATGTAAGGGTAGCCTTCAGGCACATGGACAAGGAAATGTTCAGAAATATTTTTGTAACCTATGTGAGGCCAAAACTCGAATATGCAGCCCCCTTTTGGAATCCGCACTTGAAAAAGCACATAGCTAAGCTTGAAAAAGTTCAAAGACATGCCACGAAACTGGTGCCAGAAATACGCAATCTCAGTTATGATGAGAGGCTGAGGGAATTAGACTTGCCATCACTCGAAGCTAGAAGAGTAAGGGGGGATATGGTGACAGTCTTTAAATTCCTTCATGGTTATGATAGAGTGGATAGGGATCGATATTTTGATATGGCTGGCTCTAGAACTAGAGGTCATAGTTTGAAGCTTCGTAAGAAAACTTCTTTGCAGGATGTAAGGAAATACTTTTTCAGTGTAAGAGTAGTTGATAATTGGAATTCGCTAAGCGAGGAGGTAGTTAATGCTACCTCAATCCATAGTTTTAAGGACAGGTATGATAAGTATCACTAAGTCTAAAATGGAACCGATCAGGAGACGGGAAGATACGAGCTTTGTGCTCTTTCCCGTAAACACAATTAGGTAATCACAATTAGGTAATCACACACAACTGAATATATCCTCTAATTTTGCCTCCAAATTTCAACCTCACTTTGGTTTTATTTCGAATGCAATGCAGATCTTAGCTCTGAAGGTGTATATAGCACTCAACTTTATACAGCATCATTTGTGTAAGCATGAAACATATTTTTTATTAGGGCCAAGATTCTAACAACAATATACTTGCCAATCTGCCACTTTGCATAAGGCGCTGTCAACAGAGACATTCAGCAGAGTCTTTGTTCCCTATATGTTGTAGTAGTTAGCAGAGAGGTTTTCCACATCACATATACCCCCTGTAGTACAATTGGTAACGCATTATGCATAATGATGAAATGTCAAATGTGTTACAGGTTTGAAAGAGATGTGTGCGTACGCACTTGCGAGCAAAAATGTACACGCACATTGTCGGGTCTAGAACCTCAATTTCGTGACCATTCTCTGGCTAAGATATAGCCCCCTGGTCTCTCCCAAAAATCCCGGCAATTTTTTCCAGCTGGCCAAATCCAAGATTGCCGCCACAGCCATCAAGAAAAATTGACTTGTTAACCGGAGCATCTAGATTTATGTATGAATACACTTCGCTGGGTAAATTGACCATGAGGATTCCAGTTCTGATATCAGTTTGCTGTTTTTACATCATTTTGACCTAGCAATCCAAGATGGCCACAATTCGGTGTAGCGAAAATGTAACTTGAAAAGTAAAATATATTATCATCAATAAAGTCTGTTTGTCAGCTAAATCTATCTGCTAATGTAACTGGAACTTTTGAAGGTGACATATTGATTTAAGGTAAATGTCACGTGGTATGGTCAAGGTCATTTAAATGTCATCTTCAAGGCAATATATAATAGTCATGGAATTGAAGTCCTGGATCAACTAGTATAAAGTTAGTGAGAACCAAGCAGTTAGATGAGGTGAATAATATTTCTAGAGGTGAGCTCCATGTGGGATGAGGTATTACCTGAAATGCTAGCTAAGACATGTACGTAGTTACCAGAAAATGAGTGAAGATGATAAACTCCCACGCATGCATACCATCACTTTCCGTGAGACTCAGACTATGTTCTTTGATCAAACCAGAATAGTCATCTTTGAGGAACATGAGCTAAGGTCACTACAGAGCCTCCTTCAAGATTACAAATCTATCATATCTCGGTATGCTTTCCCAGCATCTGGAATCAAGTCATTCTACATCAAAGACATCTTGACCTACGAGTTAGGGGCAAGACTGGTTTCCATTCCCGCCCTTAGAGAAACCACAGTGACCTAGCATATGACACATTTGGGGGTGGTACTTATGTTGAAGCAGCACTCTTCTCCATGGGTGTTAGCAATGAACAACTGGTGCATAATGTATCTGAGAGGCTCAGAGATGACATCAAGAACATCAAACTCATCCCATGGCCACCGAGGATTGAGGAGCTAGAAGATGAGGAAGAGGTCTCACCTCTCCTGGTACAGCTACTATCTGCATTGCGGGGAAAGAGGGAGGTAGATCTCTCTTCAAGAATACGCTGTCTCACTTCTATCATGACATGATACATTGCAAAGCGACCCACCACTACTGCCATCAATGCCATCATCACCCTTTATGGGATTACTCGCAGAAAGGAACTTGTTGACTCTTACTACAAGCTAGGCATGGGGATCAGCTACTCTAATATGCTTCTCCTGCTTGATGTTTGGACCATGTATGACCTCAAGCAGTGTTCAGTCTGCCCTGACGATTTTGCTGAGGGGGTACCAAGCATCAGCATCATTGATAATGATGACTTTCGCAATGACACTTTGACAGGAGAGGGTACTGCACACCGCTGTAACTGGATGTTTCTGCAGCATCTAGAACATCTAGTACAGAAGGAAGATGATTTCAGAGAGGATGCATGTGAATGCATTAATGATATTAAGAATGTGTCATTGGCACTGACTGAGAAGGCAAGTGAGATGCAGACAGTTATTTCATATAGGACCATCAGGATTTGTGAGCCTGCCATTCGGCCTAAGCCAGCTAGTTTTTCAAGAAGTACAGGGTTGCAGAGCACGCAGAGCGTTCTTGATGCACTTGCTTGCTTGGACGTGAATGGTGACTGCCCTGATGCAAACAAGCAGACTACCCCTTCTTTCAATGGGTTTCACCCTGGCTAGAATGTGGGAAAGGGGAAGAGCAAAGCCTATTTTCATACATCTTACAATAAACCACCTAACAAGTCAATTGTGAAGGATGTAATGGACAAACTGTCTACCATTATTGCCATTTAGCACATGCCCTTTGCCTTCTTAGTGGGAGATCTTCCAGTGCATGTTCTCATCACTCAGCTCAAGGCTGAAAACCCAAATGATTTTCATGACATAGTGCCCTTTTTTGGTGCCTTTCATACAGTGCATAATGATGAGCGCTATCTACAAGCATTACAAGGGGAGTGAGCTAGTAAAAATACTTGTTGCAGGTGGAGTAATTGCTGATGGCTCTGTTGAACATGCATTGAATGGCAAACATTACAAGAGGGGGCTACGTTGCTTGAGGCTAATGTATGAGGCACTCACCAGTCAGCTGGTGCAGGGCAGTCTTGCATTTGACCTGGCTGATGAAACTAAGGAGAACCTCGAAATTCTAAGAGATATGAGTCAATCCCAAGAATCCCGTGCTGAAGCTCATGCAGCACGGCAGGATGATGTCAAACTTGAGAGCCTCATCACAAATTTATTCAATCAGGTGGAGGGTAGTGACATGGCGGTCTACTGGAGGGGCTTCTTGACCATGAGAGATGATCTCATGTAGACGGTTCATGCAGTCCATATCTGCAACTAGGATGAGTATGTCAGCTCTCTGCATGCCATGTTGCCATGGATGATAACATATGACAACAATAGATACGGAAGGTGGCTGCCAGATTTCTGGGTGATGCTGACAACTCTCCCTGCTGATCAGGTTACCTTTCTCCAAACTGACTTCTCTCAGTGTGAACAAGGGCAGCAAAATGAAGTCAGGCTGGCTCTCTATCCTCTAAAATGAGAAGCAGCTGCTGGTGCACTCCAGAAATGTGAACAATGTGGTCTGGATTTTGGTGGCTCACAATGCTCTTGCCACCGAAAAGAAGCCAAGAGAAAACTCAAGGAATGTGGTCTGAGACGAATGCTAGAAAATGAACAGTGCGTGCAGAACCTGATTGCATGCATGAATGTGTTTGACCCCTTCCCATTTGACCAAGCGTCACCCACCCTCCGCACCCTACAGTCAGCCATGCCTGCCACCGGACCTTGTTGCAGTTTTCAACTCAGCCCTTGCTGCAGGAGGAGAGAAATTGATCAACTTCTTACAAGAACGAGTGCTTAGTAAGAATACGTCCCTCTATGCATCTGTTCCATTGAGCAAATGTATGACTTTTGCCAAAGCACCAGACAAAAAGAAGCCTGGACAAGACCTTAAGGCAAGAGCTGTTGTAATAGAACGGACAGCTCTTAAAGCTGTTATTGACTTGGTGGAGGTTAATCAACTTGTGGACCTATCTGAGTTGCTGGAGCATCGTGTTGTCGAGGTAAATGTGGCCTTATTCAATTCCAACAGTTCCTACATGAAGACTCAGAAGAGCCAGATCATTCAAAAGCTTTCTCTGCAACCTGTAGATAGGCAGGAACCTACATTGTGCTCAATGACATGGGAATGATCTGGAGGATGGCAATTCCATCAGCAGAAGATAGACAAATGAAAAGATGGTAACCCATGCAAGTGGTTAGACTCTGTCCACATTGAGTCACCCATTATCCTTGCCAGATATGGCAATGCTGAAAGAATCATCTGTGTGAATGATCCGTATGATGCTGCTTACTCAACTTAAGATGATGAGAGGGATCTGCGGGTACAGGGTAATACACATGTTCCAAACATATACATGAAATTGGGTGACCCATTTCCTTCTGCCAGAGCATTCAGCACACTGCTTTGTAGCATCAGCAACAAAAGGCAGCTGCAAAACCTGATTTGCAAATACCTGACTGACCTTGCATCAAGCGTTGATGCAGAGATTGTCTATTCTGTTGGCTTGAACTGTACCAACTTGACAACCCAGCAATCAATGCACAACTACAGTTTAGACCAGTCTGAGGCTGACACTGTCCTCTTCTCTGTTTATGCAGTTTTGTGAGAGTCTGGTTACACTGGCTCTGCTGTCATTGACGCCGCTGATACGGATGCCTATGTCGCAGCAGCAATCATCTCACAGCAGTTGCCTGGCATGCTTTGTATCAAGAGAAAGCAGAAAACAATCATCTGCAGTGACCTGGTGACAGATGAGATGGCCAGCTGTATTGTGCAGCTGCACTGTATGACAGAATGCTATGCCAACTCAAGCTTTCATGGCAAGGGTAAGAAGTCGATGTATGACCAGGTGATGAACAGCCCTGTGGCACAATGACAGCTCTCACGGTGTGGGGATAGCCTTGACCTTGATGAGGAGGTGGTAGAGGATACCTCCGAGTTCACACGACATGTCATCTACGGCGACCACAAGAGTAAGACCATGGCTGAGGCCCACGCCAAAGAGTGGAAGAGCATGAAGAACAAGTCATTCTTACGTCTCCCTCCAGATGCAGATAGCCTACGCCAAGACTGCCTTCGTGCAAACTACTTGGCATATCTTGTGTGGCATCCCTCCCTCCTTGAAACACTACCCCTCACCAATCGGACATGGCTGGGAACTGGTGGATGGTTGCTGTCATCCTGTGCGCCACACTCAACCTGCTCTTCCAAAGCATCTACCCGCACCAAGCCCAGCTGAAGCAAGTGAGGAAGATGAGAGTGACTATGATGATGGGAAAGACGATGATGTACAAGGGAGAAAGGGGGACTCATCAGAAGATGATGATTTAGAATGCTCTGATACAGACTGATCATGTGTCTCAATGTCATAATAATGTGCAGCATAACACGAAAAGAAAAATGGTGACTTCTCATGTGGTTTAGTTTTGTTATGGTGTCACTTAATTGCCAGAAACACAATTTTCAGTGTACAATATTTTTTTTCATTACTTTTATCACATATTTTATATTTGTATAAATGTCTGAGTGGCATATCCAAACCCAATACCTTCCAATCGTATTCTTACATTAAGGTTTTTGCTCCACCGAATTGTGGTCGTCTTGGATTTTTGGATCAAAATAATGTAAAAACACACAACTGATGACAGAATTGGAATTCTCATAGTCAATTTACCCAGAAAAGTGTATTCATACATAAATCTAAGTGCCCCGGTCCAAAAGTTACATTTTCATGATTGCGGTGGCAGCAATCTTGGATTTGGCCCGCTGGAGAAAAAGCCAGGAGGACTGGAGGGACCGGGGGACAAAATTTTTTATAATAGGTCCAAAGAAGTAAAATCAATTGTCAAAACATCTTAGCCAGAGAGTGGTAACAGAATTGAGGTTCTAGACCTGACTAACATGCACACGCATGCACACAAATGCACGCACTCACGCACACAAACACTCTCTCTCTCTCTCTCTCTCTCTCTCTCTCTCTCTCTCTCTCTCTCTCTCTCTCTCTCTCTCTCTCTCTCTCTCTCTCTCTATCTCTCTCTTTCTCGACTGGAGAGGAGAGCAGTAAAGTTCTAGAGGGATCAGATTTAGGGTCACTTCTGCTCCTTAGCTAAATAACTGATTTGCAGTAGTCTGTGCAAATATTGTGAAGACCGTAAAAGACGAAAATAGTGACAGAATACTTCAGGAAGAGCTAAATTGTCTGCAAGAGTGGTTAGACAAGAAGGTAACGAGACTGATTTCTTCAAAATGTAAAAAGTGTTATAGAATTAGCGAAAGTGTAGGAAGGCCGTTATTTGGGTATTCAAAAGCAGAAGAAAAGCAAAGAATATGAAAGCAAAAGAGATCAAGAGGTATTGGCAGAGTCATCACCAGAAAGGAAAAAATAAGCGGTCCAGTTGAGGCAGAATATTCTTTCTTAGCAATTATACGGGTGGCATATGGACAAAATATTCAAATATATTTACATGCTTTGCCAGGCTTGAATATTCAGGAGCCTTCTGGAATCAACATTTGGAAAAAGCATTTAAAGATAATGAAGAAAATTCACAGACGTACTACGAAGCTAGTAGCATAGATAAGCTTTATAATGCTGATCGTAGTGCAGATAGAAGAGGGGGAGGGGTAATTATGTATATTAAAGATAGCCTCAGAAGCTGCATTAAGTCTGGAATTAAGACAAATCTAAATTCAGAAACCTTATGGGTTGAAATTAAAAATAATATAGAAAGTCTAGTTGTAGGAGTAGTCTACAGACCACCTGATCTAGATGATATGGAGTCGTAAGTTATATACGATGAAATTTCTAAAGTGAGCAGGTCAAACAGAGTTTGCAATGTAGGCGATTTTAATTTTAGACATATTAACTGGGAAACCATAACAGGTGATAGTAGCTCTAAGGAGTTTTTGGAAGTAGTAGAAGACAATTTCCTTTCTCAGCATGTACTTGAAGCAACACGGGGGGTGAATACACTAGATTTAGTTCTTAGTAATAGAGAGAATATGGTTACAAATTTAGAAGTTGGTGAAAAATTGGGCAACAGTGACCATGATTCCATTAGATTTAACATAATTTTCAAGGAAACTATAAAGGAAAATAAGAATATTGTTCCAAACTTTAGAGCAGGAGATTTTGAGGGTTTAAAAACTAAATTATCTAATGAGGTATGGGAAGGGATTTCTGGGGTACAGATGTGGGTAGTTAATCCAGCAGGTCAGGTCGCAGGTAGCGGATTACCCCAAAATTTGAGTACCACATGCCAAGGATTATCACAAGATAAGATCAATACATTAAATTATCTCACAGGAAAGAACAGCAGTCCGTCAGTTAATATAAATTTGGATGAGGAATATAACAATTTTGTCATGACTCTTAAGAATAGTCAGAGAGACTATATTCCCATGAAACATTGCAGATCAAGAAAAAATGACCCTAAATGGATGAACAATAGAATAAAGAATCTTATAGGTTTTAAGAACATAAGAACGTAAGAACATAAGAATAGAGGACACTGCAACATGCCTACTGGCACACACGAGGCAGCTCCATTTTTTAATTGTATTTTCAGCATGTCTAACCTATTCTATTCTACTCTACTTATTTATTCTGTTTTTCTTTTTATGATTTTTCTAATAAGCACTAACCTATTCATACCCACCCTACCTCTGTCATATGTCTATCTAATCTACATCTGAAGGTGTCTAAGGTATTGGCATTTACTATCCTACTAGGAAGCTTGTTCCATGCATCAGCTACTCTATTACCAAACCAATTTTTACCAATTTCCCTTCTGAACCTAAATTTATCAAGCTTAAATCCATTATTACGAGTTCTGGTTTGATCATGAATTTTTAAAACTTTATTAATATCTCCCTTGTTAATCCCTTTAAACCATTTATACACTTCAATCATATCCCCCCTAACTCTTCGCCTCTCTAGAGAATGTAGATTAAGTTTTTTTAATCTGTCCTCATATGGTAGATTTCTGATATTGTGTATCATCTTGGTCATTCTTCGTTGCACTCTCTCCAAGGATTCAATTTCCATTCTATAATAGGGTGACCAGAATTGCACAGCATAATCTAAATGGGGCCTAACTAATGCAAGATAGAGCTGCAAAATAACTTTTTCCGTCCTATTGCTGACGCTTCTTGAGATAAATCCTAAAATTCTGTTTGCTTTATTTAGCAAAGCTTTTGATAGAGTTCCTCACAAAAGATTAGTTAAAAAGCTGGAAGCTCATGGTATAGGAGGAACTGTTCTCAGATGGATCAAACAATGGTTAAAAGACAGAAAACAGAGGGTTTGCATAAATGGAGAGAAATCAGAGTGGGGCTCGGTTACTAGCGGGGTACCACAAGGCTCAGTACTGGGTCCCCTATTATTCATCGTATATCTAAATGATCTGGATTCGGATATCAGTAGTAACCTAAGTAAATTCGCAGACGACACTAAAATAGGTAGAACTATAAATGGAAAAGAAGACATTCATGCTTTACAGGAAGATCTAAATAGATTATCTGAATGGTCGGACAAATGGCAAATGGAATTTAATGTTGAAAAATGTAAAGTAGTTAAAATGGGTACAATAAAAGACAATACTAGTTATAAGCTAAATAACCATGAAATCATGAGTTCTCAGTGTGAAAGGGATTTGGGAGTTCTTGTGAGTAGTAGTCTTAAGCCAAGAGAGCAATGCACAGCAGTCAGAAATAAAGCAAACAGAATTTTAGGATTTATCTCAATAAGCGTTAGCAATAGGACGGAAAAAGTTATTTTGCAGCTCTATCTTGCATTGGTTAGGCCCCATTTAGATTATGCTGTGCAATTCCAATTATAGAATGGAAATTGAATCCTTGGAGAGGGTGCAGCGAAGAATGACCAAGATGATACACAATATCAGAAATCTACCATATGAGGACAGATTAAAAAAACTTAATCTACATTCTCTAGAGAGGCGAAGAGTTAGGGGGGATATGATTGAAGTGTATAAATGGTTTAAAGGAATTAACAAGGGAGATATTAATAAAGTTTTAAAAATTCATGATCAAACCAGAACTCGTAATAATGGATTTAAGCTTGATAAATTTAGGTTCAGAAGGGAAATTGGTAAAAATTGGTTTGGTAATAGAGTAGCTGATGCATGGAACAAGCTTCCTAGTAGGATAGTAAATGCCAATACCTTAGACACCTTCAAATGTAGATTAGATAGACATATGACAGAGGTAGGGTGGGTATGAATAGGTTAGTGCTTGTTAGAAAAACCATAAAAAGAAAAAATAGAATAAATAAGTAGAGTAGAATAGAATAGGTTAGACATGCTGAAAATACAATTCAAAAATGGAGCTGCCTCGTGTGTGCCAGTAGGCATGTTGCAGTGTCCTCTATTCTTATGTTCTTCTTATGTTCTTACTTCAATTGGTCCGACTTTTTCCTTAAATTTTGTTTGATAATGTTGATAAAACCCTTTAGGATTTTCTTTAGCTTCTCCTGCTATTCTAACTTCGTATTTTCTTTTCGACTCTCTAACTATCTTTTTAACTTCCCTGTTTAACTGTATATATTGCTGCCTCACCTGCTCTTCACCTCTTTTTAGTTTCCTGTATATTCCTCTTTTAATACCTATAAGATTCTTTATTCTATTGTTCATCCATTTAGGGTCATTTTTTCTTGATCTGCAATGTTTCATGGGAATATAGTCTCTCTGACTATTCTTAAGAGTCATGACAAAATTGTTATATTCCTCATCCAAATTTATATTAACTGACGGACTGCTGTTCTTTCCTGTGAGAGAATTTAATGTATTGATCTTATCTTGTGATAATCCTTGGCATGTGGTACTCAAATTTCGGGGTAATCCGCTACCTGCGACCTGACCTGCTGGATTAGCTACCCACATCTGTACCCCAGAAATCCCTTCCCATACCTCATTAGATAATTTAGTTTTTAAGCCCTCAAAATCTCCTGCTCTAAAGTTTGGAACAATATTCTTATTTTCCTTTATAGTTTCCTTGAAAATTATGCTAAATCTAATGGAATCATGGTCACTGTTGCCCAATTTTTCACCAACTTCTAAATTTGTAACCATATTCTCTCTATTACTAAGAACTAAATCTAGTGTATTCACCCCCCGTGTTGCTTCATGTACATGCTGAGAAAGGAAATTGTCTTCTACTACTTCCAAAAACTCCTTAGAGCTACTATCACCTGTTATGGTTTCCCAGTTAATATGTCTAAAATTAAAATCGCCTACAATGCAAACTCTATTTGACCTGCTCACTTTAGAAATTTCATCGTATATAACTTGCGACTCTATATTATCTAGATCAGGTGGTCTGTAGACTACTCCTACAACTAGACTTTCTATATTATTTTTAATTTCAACCCATAAGGTTTCTGAATTTAGATTTGTCTTAATTCCAGACTTAATGCAGCTTCTGAGGCTATCTTTAATATACATAATTACCCCTCCCCCTCTTTTATCTGCACTACGATCAGCATTATAAAGTTTATATCCTGTAATTATGTACTCAGATTTAAGGTGTTTGCTTTCTAAATTAATCCAACTTTCACTAATGCATATTATATGCGTTCTCTCACTACATACTATGGCTCTCAGTTCTTCTATCTTGTTACCTAAACTACGGCTATTTGTATAATATACTTTTAAACTTTCTCTAGCTTCACCCTTCTTGTGGCTATTCTTTTTGTTAATATTTGTTCTATGTAACAAATGGTTCTTATCCTTAGACTCCCAGTTATTTGACCCACTATTTACTGAACCCTTACTGACTAATTTCTCTGCACAAGTATTAATCATTTCATTATTTGTGTCTAACAAAACCCCCCTACCTCTCTGTCTATCATACC
The DNA here is from genome assembly GCA_037179515.1 of Halocaridina rubra. Taxonomy (NCBI): domain Eukaryota; kingdom Metazoa; phylum Arthropoda; class Malacostraca; order Decapoda; family Atyidae; genus Halocaridina; species Halocaridina rubra. Next base: position 71,122 of record JAXCGZ010000165.1, read on the forward strand.
AGCCAATACCGAGACACCTGAATTAGAAAGAGACAGTCCCGATAATATACTTAGTTCAATAAATATTACGAGAGAGGAGGTAATAAAAGAAATAGATAAATTAAAGGCTCATAAATCTCCGGGACCTGATGGAATATATGCTAGAATATTAAAGGAATGCAAGGAAGAGCTTAGTTGTCCTCTAACTGCATTATTTAATAATTCAATAAAATTAGGATCGGTACCCATGGAGTGGAAATTGGCAGATGTGGTACCAATATTTAAAAAAAGGAGAACGTGTTAAAAAGAATAATTATAGGCCGGTAAGTTTAACGTCAACAGTGGGTAAGATTCTAGAATCCATAATTGCAAATAAAATAAGGGCACATCTAGAATTACACAGACTGATAAAACTTTCACAACACGGGTTTCTTAAGGGTTTTTCGTGCCTTACAAACTTACTGTCTTTTTATTCAGAAGTTTACGAGGCAGTAGATTGTGGCAAAGAATATGATACAATATATCTAGATTTTAGCAAAGCTTTTGATAGAGTTCCTCACACAAGATTAGTTAAAAAGCTGGAAGCTCATGGTATAGGAGGAGCTGTGCTCAGATGGATCAAACAATGGTTAAAAGACAGAAAACAGAGGGTTTGCATAAATGGAGAGAAATCAGAGTGGGGCTCGGTTACTAGCGGGGTACCACAAGGCTCAGTACTGGGTCCCCTATTATTCATCGTATATCTAAATGATCTGGATTCGGATATCAGTAGTAACCTAAGTAAATTCGCAGACGACACTAAAATAGGTAGAACTATAAATGGAAAAGAAGACATTCATGCTTTACAGGAAGATCTAAATAGATTATCTGAATGGTCGGACAAATGGCAAATGGAATTTAATGTTGAAAAATGTAAAGTAGTTAAAATGGGTACTATAAAAGACAATACTAGTTATAAGCTAAATAACCATGAAATCATGAGTTCTCAGTGTGAAAGGGATTTGGGAGTTCTTGTGAGTAGTAGTCTTAAGCCAAGAGAGCAATGCACAGCAGTCAGAAATAAAGCAAACAGAATTTTGGGATTTATCTCAAGAAGTGTTAGCAATAGGACGGAAAAAGTTATTTTGCAGCTCTATCTTGCATTAGTTAGGCCCCATTTAGTTTATGCTGTGCAATTCTGGTCACCCTGTTATAGAATGGAAATTGAATCCTTGGAGAGAGTGCAGCGAAGAATGACCAAGATGATACACAATATCAGAAATCTACCATATGAGGACAGATTAAAAAAACTTAATCTACATTCTCTAGAGAGGCGAAGAGTTAGGGGGGATATGACTGAAGTGTATAAATGGTTTAAAGGGATTAACAAGGGAGATATTAATAAAGTTTTAAAAATTCATGATCAAACTAGAACTCGTAATAATGGATTTAAGCTTGATAAATTTAGGTTCAGAAGGGAAATTGTTAAAAATTGGTTTGGTAATAGAGTAGCTGATGCATGGAACAAGCTTCCTAGTATGATAGTAAATGCCAATACCTTAGACACCTTCAAATGTAGATTAGATAGACATATGACAGAGGTAGGGTGGGTATGAATAGGTTAGTGCTTATTAGAAAAATCATAAAAAGAAAAATAGAATAAATAAGTAGAGTAGAATAGAATAGGTTAGACATGCTGAAAATACAATTCAAAAATGGAGCTGCCTCGTGTGTGCCAGTAGGCATGTTGCAGTGTCCTCTATTCTTATGTTCTGATGTTCTTAAGTATAAAATGGAACCGATCAGGAGACGGGAAGATACGAGCTTTGGGCTCTTTCCCGTAAACACAATTAGGTAATCACAATTAGGTAATCACAATTAGGTAATCACACACACACACACACACACACACATCCAGGAGCTGAATATGGAAAATGATGCCATGAAAACGTCCTTTGCTGATGCACTAAAGGGGAATGTGGCAGTAAAAGAGGCTGTAAAGGTGGTGGCACTGGAAAACATACAAACAGTTGACTATAAAGAGACAGTAATCGAAAAAATGAAAGACGTTGTGATGGAAAGGGCAAACCCACTCATCAGACAGGCACTTGATAAGGAGAAGACAGTGGTAATCTCAGGCATAAGTGAATCCCAGGAGCCAACATGGCAGGGGAGACTTGAAGAAAATAAAGCTAACGTTGTAGACCTGATAAGAAAGCTTGGAGTAGTATGTGGTCCTGAGGATATTGTAAACATACACCAACTAGGTAAATATTCGAGGGAAGGAAAGCCGAGACCAACAAAAGTAACCTTTGAGAGAGGGGAGACATGTAGGGAAATATTGTTGAGAAAAAAAAGTCTAAAAGACCTTCAAGAATGCAAAGAAGTGTTCATTAGACGATACAGAACACAGGAAGAGATGGGAAAGATCAAAAACTTGTTGCAAGAGGCAAGAAGGTTAAATGATGAAAGAAATGAAGAAGAGAAGAAAAATTTTCGTTACAGAATACTTCCAGACAAAGGGGAGATAAAGAAGATAATGACAGAAGATCAGGGGATGGGGCCTCATTAAGATTGTTATACACAAATGCTGATGGATTAGCTGGTAAGGCAGTAGAATTAAAAGATAGGATTCACAACAGTAAGGCAGATATAGTAGCAATTACAGAGACTAAGTTGAGTGAGGACATAAACAGTGTCACAGTTTTTCCTAAGGGCTTCAGAATACTAAGGGTCGAAAGATCTGAGAGGACAGGTGGAGGGATAGCACTGCTCATAAGTGAGAGGATTCAAGTTGAAGAAATAAACTTGGCTATAGAAAGTGAGTTCAGGGAATTTCTTGTTGCTCGCATAAATACTGGGTCAGAGAGCATTATAATAACTGTTGTATACAACCCACCAAGGAACCAAAATAGGCTTGAAATTTATGAGGAAAGTCATATAGGTACGATTGAAGTCATAAACTCAGTTGTTAACATGGCGCGGGAGAAAAAATGTAGGATTTTGATTATGGGAGACTTTAATCATAAAGAGATAGATTGGATAAATCTTGACCCACACAGTGGTGAGGACTCATTTGGGGCAAGATTCCTAGATTGCGTACAAGGGAATTTCCTACACCAACATGTAATGGAACCAACAAGAGCCAGGGGTGGGGATGAGCCATCACTACTTGATCTGGTGTTCACAGATAATGTGTTGGATATTGAAAATATTGAGTATGAACCACCAATTGGAAAGAGTGACCACTGTGTGTTGTTGATGGAGTATATCATTGAAGACATTCTTCCTGAGAGTAGAGGCACTGAGGACATGAGGAGGAACTATCCGAAAGGAGATTACATCAAAATGAATGAGCTTTTTGCAGTTATTGACTGGAGAACCTTATTTTACAACAAATCTGTACAAGAAATGTATGACATCTTTTGTGAGAAATATGGGAAGATAGTAGATTGCTGCATACCTGTCACCAAAGTAGGTGTAATTCATGCCAGAGAGAAATGGTTCGATAATGGGTGTAAAAGAGCTAAGGAGTGGAGAGACAAATGCTGGAAAAGGTATAGGAGGAGAAAAAACATAAATGCCTGGCAAACCTACAAAAGAGCAAGAAATGACTACCTAAGTAAAAAGAGAGAGGCAGAGAGAGATTATGAGAGGGACATCACCAGGAAGGCTAAAGAAAATCCCAAGCTTTTCCACAGCTTTATCATAGGAAAACTGAAGGTAAAAGAACAGGTTTTAAGGCTAAAGAGAGCGGATGGAAGCATCACTGAGACGGACGAAGAGATCTGCAAAGAATTGAACAAGGAGTTTCAGTCAGTATTTACAGTAGAAAATACCCCACCCCCTCAGATTGCAGTGATAGAAGCTCAAGGGCCGGTATTAGAGAACATCAACCTTACAGCCACAGAGGTATGCAAGGCGCTGATGGATTTAGATGTTCATAAAGCTACAGGTCCTGATGACATATCCCCTCATGTGCTTCAAAAATGCGCAAACACAATATCAGTGGCACTAAGTATCATATTTAAGGAGTCACAGGAGTCGGGGGAGATTCCAAGATGCTGGAAACAAGCAAATGTGATACCTATCTTCAAAAAGGGAAGGAGGGATACGGCTCTGAACTATAGACCAGTTTCCTTGACCAGCATAGTTTGCAAACTTATGGAGAAACTACTAAGGAAACATATCTCTCTTCACTTGGAATCCTTCAACTTTTTGTCAGTGAGGCAACATGGCTTCAGAGAAGGTAGATCAACAGTAACAAACTTATTAGAATTTTATGATGAGGTAAGCCAAATCTTACAGGAAAGAGAGGGCTGGGCAGATTGCATATTCCTAGACTTCCAGAAAGCGTTTGACACTGTTCCACATGGGAGACTTATTAGGAAGCTGCAATCAATGGCTAGAATAGGTGGAAATGTCTTGGAATGGATAAAAACTTACTTAGAAGGAAGGGAACAGAGGGTTCGAGTAAGACACTCAGTGTCTGAATGGAGAAGAGTTAGTAGTGGAGTTCCACAGGGTTCAGTTTTAGGGCCACTTTTGTTCCTTGTATATGTAAATGACCTACCAGAGTGTGTAAATTCATTCATGAATATGTTTGCAGATGATGCAAAGATTGTGAAGAAAGTAAAAAACGAGAACAATGGTAGAGAACTTCAGGAGGATCTAAATAATCTGCATGAGTGGTCAGAAAAGTGGCTAATGAAATTCAATACCTCAAAATGTAAGGTAATGAGAATGGGTACAAGTGCAAGAAGGCCCAAGCTTGACTACTCGGTGGCTGGAGTACAACTTCAAGAGACAGAAAATGAGAGAGATCTAGGAGTAAACATACTGGCAGATTTGTCTCCAGAAATACATATAAATGGCGTAGTAAGGGCAGCATATGCATTCTTATCAAATGTAAGGGTAGCCTTCAGGCACATGGACAAGGAAATGTTCAGAAATATTTATGTAACCTATGTGAGGCCAAAACTCGAATATGCAGCCCCCTTTTGGAATCCGCACTTGAAAAAGCACATAGCTAAGCTTGAAAAAGTTCAAAGACATGCCACGAAACTGGTGCCAGAAATACGAAATCTCGGTTATGATGAGAGGCTGAGGGAATTAGACTTGCCATCACTCGAAGCTAGAAGAGTAAGGGGGGATATGGTGACAGTCTTTAAATTCCTTCATGGTTATGATAGAGTGGATAGGGATCGATATCTCGATATGGCTGGCTCTAGAACTAGAGGTCATAGTTTGAAGCTTCGGAAGAAAACTTGTTTGCAGGATGTAAGGAAATACTTTTTCAGTGTAAGAGTAGTTGATAATTGGAATTCGCTAAGCGAGGAGGTAGTTAATGCTATCTCAATCCATAGTTTTAAGGACAGGTATGATAAGTATCACTAAGTCTAAAAATGGAACCGATCAGGAGACGGGAAGATACGAGCTTTGGGCTCTTTCCCGTAAACACAATTAGGTAATCACAATTAGGTAATCACACACACACACACACACACACACACACACACACACACACACACACACACACACACACACACACACACATTAATATGCAATTATCTAGACAGCAAAGAAGAAAATAAATTGTCTAAAGAGATCGAAAAAACTAATTAATGGAAATTATCATGCTAAATCTCATTTAAAGTTAAAATCACGGGATATAATGAGGCTATATTTTCTAGGGAAGAAAATAAGACCTAAATGGGGAGATTGTTCCAAATCCTCTTCACTGAAATGATTCATTATCCCTATTAAAGCATTATTAATGCTATAATGCCCAGATGTAAACTGGGCCTCATATAAAACAATAATGATAATGACCTCTCCTCCTCCTCCTCTATTTATAATAATAATAATAATAATAATAATAATAATAATAATAATAATAATAATAATAATAATAATAATAATAATAATAATAATGATAATAATAATAATGAAAATTATGATTATGATTATAAACTATAACTATTATAATTATAATAATAAAAATTTTAATAATAATCTTCTTCCTTTTTTCTCTCGCTTTTCCTTTATCTATATGAGGTCGCTGTTTCTTAACAGCCTTTTCCACTCTCTCTTGTCCAATGCTTCCTCTCTACTGAGGTCCTTCTCTCTCAAGTCGTCCCGTATACAGTCATCCCATCTTCTTCGTGGTCTCCCTCTTCCTCTCACTCCTTCGACCTGTAGCTCCATCATCCTTCTACCAATCCATTCTACATCTCTCCTCCTCATCCAATGTCCATACCACTGAAACCTTTCTTGCATCTTCTTTCCCACTTGTGTCACCTTGGCTGTCCCTCTAATTTTCTCGTTCCTGATCCTATCCCTCCTCGTCACTCCCAACATCCATCTCACCATTCTCATCTCCGCCACGTCCATCTTTCTTTTCTTATGTTTTCTTACCAGGCCACGTCTCGGAGCCATATATTATCCCTGGCCTTACCACTGCACGATATATCATGCCTTTCACTCTTGCACTAACCTTTCTATCACATATCAGTCCAGAGCATTTACTCCAATTTTTTCATCCTGCTTGTATCCTCCCATTTATTTCTCTCTCAAGTTCACCATCTTGCGACAGATTTGAACCCAAGTACCTGAAAGCCTACACCTCCTTTAATAATAATAATAATTATAATAATAATAATAATAATAATAATAATAATAATAATAATAATAATAATAATAATAATAATAATAATAATAATAATAATAATAATAATAATAATAATAATAATAATAATAATAATAATAACGTCCTAGCCCTTAGTTGAAAAGGGAGTTCGTGACGTAAGACCGAAACCAAACCAATGATAATAATAATAATAATAATAATAATAATAATAATAATAATAATAATAATAATAATGATAATAATAATAATAATAACGTCCTACCCCTTAGCTGAAAAGGGAGTTCGTGACGTAAGACCGAAACCAAACCAATAATAATAATAATAATAATAATAATAATAATAATAATAATAATAATAATAATAATAATAATAAAAATAATAATAATAATAATAATAATAATAATAATAATAATAATAATAATAATAATAATAATAATAATAATAATAAATAGATAATAATAATAATAATAATAATAATAATAATAATAATAATAATAAAAATAAAAATAAAAGTAATAATAATAATAATAATAATAATAATAATAATAATAATAATAATAATAATAATAATAATAATAATAATAATAATAATAATAATAATAATAATAATAACAATAATAATAATAATAATAATAATAATAATAATAATAATAATAATAATAATAATAATAATAATAATAATAATAATAATAAATAGATAATAATAATAATAATAATAATAATAATAATAATAATAATAATAATAATAATAATAATAATAATAATAATAATAATAATAATAATAATAAAAATAAAAATAAAAGTAATAATAATAATAATAATAATAATAATAATAATAATAATAATAATAATAATAATAATAATAATAATAATAATAATAATAATAATAATAATAATAACAATAATAATAATAATAATAATAATAATAATAATAATAATAATAATAATAATAATAATAATAAAATAATAATAATAATAATAATAATAATAATACTAACAATAATAATAATAATGAAAATAATAATAATAATAATAATAATAATAATAATAATAATAATAATAATAATAATAATAATAAAAATAATAATAATAATAATAATAATAATAATAATAATAATCAATAATAACATTCGTGACCTTGGTGGTGTTGACTGATTTTTCAGGTTCATTTTTTTATTTTTAAAATTTTTACCGCTCTATTGGTTCTCATACGCACAAAGATAAGCAATCTGGTGTGTTTTTAAATTCTTTGGCATATTCCAAAGACAAGCTAATCGATAAGAATCACTAAATACTATCCAAATATCTAGCAATAAAATGAGCTTCAATATCTTAGTCCAGTTCCCAATGTACCAAATAAGGCTTTCGTTGGAATTTCATGGAGATTTGCAAAACTATACATTTTTAGAAACTTTATGACCTTCTGAACCAGGAAATCAATGTTTACATATTTTAAAATTACGATTTGACGGCCATCTTAGATGTTTAAAATGGCGGACATTTTTCGTATGTATTTCACATTATTTCCACTTCTATTGCTCATAGTCTTATGATTTTGGTGTCTAACCATACATTTTCAGGGGCAAGGGATCCGATGAAACAATCCATAATGGGCTACATATAACCTCTGGCACTGTAGATTGGATTAATATCCATTTTTAAGACAAAATGAAAAAATAATTCCAAATTGTCCGCTTAATAATGCATGGATTTTCTCTTTGCTTTCAGGTTTATGGTAAAAACTGCCTAAACCATGAGTGAAATACCCCAACTTTGATCAGGACGCTTGTCCAAAGCTGCATACTACAAAATCTGCATTGTGTGCCAGAAAGAAGCTTGGACTTTAGTGTTGCAACCAAAAGTGAGCTCTTATAACTGTCTTGTGGAATCAGTCAAGGAGCGGGCAAGCTTACACGAAGCTGAGTGTGTTGTGCTACAGAAGCGACATGCTGACTGCACGCAAGACACTCTGCAACAAGATCAAGCAGTGTGGCATTGTGCGTGCTACGCCAGCATCACCAACCCGATCTAGGGCAGACGCGCGCGTGCCCGACATGAACATTCCATACTGACCGTGACACACACACCAAGAGTGAGAGGGAGCAGGTCAAGAAGTGTTGATGACACGATTAAGGAGACTTGTTCCTCACCTTTCTCTAGATCTTCAACACGGCCCTTGGACAAGGATCTGTGTTTCTTTTGCCAGGAGAGAGGTAATGAAAAACAGTTCACTGTAAGAATTGCAAATGCTGGACAAGCCCTGAAAATAGTAATGAAATCTTGCAAAGACCCTAAACTAAGAACTAGGTACAGCGCTTGCATTGCTGATGGTGACACGCAAGCAATGGAAGTGTAGTACCATAAGTCATGCTGGACCAAGCACAACTTCCATTCCCAGAGAGATCACAGCAAGGAAGCTCAGAGAACAAAGCAAGATCAAATGAAAGTTGCAAGCTTAATTGATCTGATCAACATCATACAAAATGAGACAAAGGATGGTGCGTACCTGTCAATGCAGGACATTGAAACACATATAACACACTGCTCAGTGGTTCAAAGACCCTGGCATATAATTTCCCTGCCTATAATAGGCATTGGCTGAAAGAAATAATACTGTCTGAATTGCCAGAATTGAAATCAGCACGACAGAAAAACATGAGGGAACCAGCAGTCTTATACTGTCCTGATGCATGCGAATCTGACATGGTTCATGCTGCTTTAAAAGAAAATGGCATGGACAGCATGAAAATCCTCTACCAAGCTGCTCAGATAATTTGTTATTGAGTTGAAGAGTTCACTAAATCTGCGAAAAAGCCTGGTTCAAGCCCAATAGTGGAGACCAGTACGCTAGAAGATGTACCAGTAGAACTGTACACTATGCTCTGCTGGATCATAGCAGGACCTGCAGGCAAGCTAACAACAAAAGGTCGGACAATTGCTGTAGACACAGCTGCACTTACCCTAAGCCAAAACTTGATATAATGTTTTAAGTCCAAGAGGCATGTCATGCTGAAGTCATGGGATGACAGTGCTGGATTCTGGGCTCAACAAAGCAGGGAAAACCCTCAAGTGCTGGGACTGGCCTTAGCTGTCCACCACGACACCAGAAACAAAACACTGCTGAACGTTTTGAATGCCCGGGGCTACTGTGTGTCATACAGCCATGCCCTTATTATAGAAATTGCCCTTGCCAATGCAGTGGTGAAGCATACAAAGCAGTTCCTGGAGTTCTATGTGCCACCTTTCCTGAAGAAAGGCACCTTTGTATTCTTCGCTGTTGACAACACTGACTTTGCTGAGGATACTTTTGATAGGAAATATACCACCCATGGGACAGTTACTGTTGTTTACCAGAAGGCTGATGCACCTGGAGAGATTGCTTCACCTCTGGAGATTCGTGATTCAAAGTCAAGGAGTCACTCGGTGTTACCACATCACACGCCAATACTGCAATGCGAAAAGCCAAAAACACCACCACACAAGGGGGTGAATGAGTTCACAATCAATAACCCTGGTGTAGAGGCCAGCGGTCAGCTCAAATAACTTGGATGGCTGATTGCGTTCATCCTTTCAAGGATGAAGGAAAGTTTAAGCAAGATCCCAAGGTGGGCCACCTACAACTCCTTGTTGTCAACAAGCAAGCCAGTGATCAAAGTAGGGGCCTTGCCACTTCTTCCAGAAGTGGCACATGAGTGAGCAACACTGCTGACAGTAATGAAGCAGGCTTGTCAGCTGAAGGATTTGGCAGTTGGGGAAGAACATATCATGGTTATCTCAATGGACATGGTCCTGTATGAGAAAGCAGTTCAACTAGTGGATGCTAGGCAAGACCTGCAAGGAAAAGTGCTGCTACGATTTGGAGAGCTGCAAGTGGTCATGACTGCTTTAAGAGCCCTAGGATCATCAGTGGAGGACTCTGGCATAGATGGTGCCTAACTGGAAGCAGATATGTTTGGTTTTGCCACACAGACAGATCCTGAAATGTATTCACTACAAGCATTCCCTGCAAGCCCACATCTACTCATACGTTGCCTTGTATGAACTGGCAATAGAGCAATTCTTTGAGTACAAACCAGACCTGAAAGAATATGCTTGGAAGCTTCATTCGAGGTAGAAGCAGCATGCTCGGAGTTTGACATGAAGAAAAAAGCTGAATCTGTGAAGCAAGCCAGTGTCAACCTGCTGCAAACATTGAGTGAGGGGAATGTGGTGAAGAGACTGCTTGACTGGGAAGAACAGAATACCAAAAATGCAATTTTCCGGTCAATGATGAACTACTTGCATCAAGTGGAGGTGATTCTGCACTTTGTGGCTGCTTCTCGAAATGCTGATCTTCATCTCCATCTCGGAGCAGGAGAAACACTCAGCAAGTTGTTCTTCGCAATGGACAGAATCAGGTACAAGTGACACTGGCCACGCAACATAGCAGACATGCATGCACTGGAAACAGAACACCCGGGGACGTGGAAAAAACTGGAGAGCGGCAACATCTCTGTCATGAAGAGTAGAATCCCGTTCGTGCCTCTTGGTGCTGACCATGCTTGCGAACAGGTAAACCAAATGATGAAGGTTCATGATGACCTCTTTGGCATCTCCAGCAAAGTCAATGCAAGGCAGAAGTTCTTCTTGGCCTCTCCAGAGCTGTCTGTCCTGGCCAAGCAATTCAAGGATCAGTTCTACATCACAGGAGACCAAAGAAAGGAACATCAAGACCTCCCCCAAAACATGATCAAGCGGGAGCATGGAACCATCACTAAACTCAAAGATGCCATAATGAGCCACAGCATTCCATTTGCTGTTGAGGGTGACAGGATATACAATGTCATAATGCATGCATACGTCCCAGACGAGTATGTGCTGCAGATCCTGAACATAGATATCACTGGCCAGAAGCTGTATGAAGAGTATGTGTCTGAGTGGATCAATGGAGATGTCAGCATCTTGGCTCCTGTGAGGAAAGAAAACGACAAGATGTATATGTCAGGCAACAAGATATGTTCAGTGGAAGTTCGGGACAAGGTCGTGGATCTGAAGGAAACAAAAAATTTGCATGGGAGGTTGATGGTGCTTGCCTTCTCCAATAGAGAAGTTGATCACAAACAAGCAGTTGGCACCAGTTAGTTCACGGTGACACCAAGGTCACTCATTGCCCCAAGTGGAGAGGTCTTGCCATGCAGTGACTAGTCCAAACTTATTCATGCACTGGACAAATTGGCAATGTCAGAACTTATAGAAGCAAGGGAACAGCTAGAAGAAGACCCCAAGGTGACTGATTCTGATTTTGCTAATCTCATTTGGATAAGTGCAGTGGTTGACGGGATGGTTCTTCTCCAGAAGCTGACTAAGAAACCTGCATCTGTTGTGACTGTGAAGGATCTCATTGTTTGCTTTAATGGCAAACATTTGAGCCTCACCAGAGATTTTGATAAAATTATTCTTGTGTTTGACACCTACAAGGCTGACTCCCTGAAGAACAGAACCAGGCAAAAGAGGCAACAAGGGAGGGACCCATTACAGTATGAAGTACAGGATAAAACCACTATCAAGCACATCATCATGAATAGCCTCTTGTCACATGATCAGACAAAGGCTGATCTCACTGGACTTCAACAAAGATTCATCTGCAGCAGGCCACACAGGAAGAAACAAGGATGTCGGTCACTTCTCTCACAACAACCACGAGGAAGCAGACACGCTGATGATAAGCCTGGGAGTCTATGCAACTGCCCACTCCTCAAGGAATGTGGAAATAACGTTCTTCTCTCCTGATACCGATGTTCTTGTCCTCCTCATGGCAAATTATGATGTGCTGTCAAAGAACACCTCAGTCTCCATGACTTCAGGGATGCTTCACATCAAGCCAATATGGACAGCTCTGGGAACAGTGAAGACAAAAGCATTGCCTACATTGCACGCATTCTCTGGGGTTGACAACACTGGTCACTTTGCACGGATATGCAAACTGACCTGGTTCAAGCTGTTCCTAGATGCTGATGATGACATCATCAGGGCTCTATCCATGTTATGTGATGACACCGGTGTGAATGAAAATGTTCTGCAAACCTTGTCCAGGTTTGCATGCCAGGCATACTGTCCGAAGGACATTCAAATCTCAAGCATTCGTGATCTACGATGGCACCTCTTCTGCAAATACATGGCAGAAAGTGAAAAGCTGCCTCCTACAATGGGTGCCTTGAAGCAGCACATCATGAGGACACATGTGCAAGCACGAATCTGGGGTCAGGCTTCTCTTTCCCATCAAGATCTGCTGGACCCACTTCAGAATGAGCATCACAAGAGTGATGATGGCCAGCTAAAACCAATGACCACAAGCCTTCCCCCAGCACCCATGGCCATTCTGGAGATGGTCAGATGTCACTGTAAGAAAAATTGCACGTCCCAGTGCTGCTCGTGCAAGTCCAAGGCCTTACCTTGCACAGACATGTGTTTCTGCAGCATACAGTGTGACAATGACAAAGATGCTGTGTACAACTCCTGTGATTCTGATGATGAGATTGACAGTGATCAGTAAATATGTACCATTGCTGTGCCGAGAATAGTCTTTGAACATTTTCTTGATTAATGCCCTCATTCGGCATTTTTCACTTTTTGTTTTGTCTTAATTAGATCAATATGTTGTGCCAGCTGTTGTGTTTACAATAGGAGTACTTTATGATCGCTCTAGTAATTTCCATGGCAGTTACAAGGTCAAGTGAATAATTTTGAGTGAGTAGAAATTGAACAAAATCAATAGCAATTACCAATTCTTTAAAACAGTTGTGTGTGTAAAATAATGAATCAATCACTACATGTATTATTTACAATGGAAAAAATGTGTATACGAAAAACCCATTATCGCCTAAAAAAAATTAAAAAAATCCAGTTTCACCCCCCCAAAAAACCCATAAACCCCCCCGAAAAACCAGGTTGGTTGGGTTTATAAAAAAAAAAAACATGGGGTTTTTCCTGCCCTGTTTCCTTGCCCTTGAAAATGTATATTTTGACACTAAAATCAGATGTCTACCATCATTAGAAGCAGAGATATTGTGAAATCCATGCAAAAATGGCCGCCGTTTTGAAAGTCTAAGTTGACCGCCATATTGTTATTAAAAAAAATGCAAACATTGATTTCCTGGTTTAGCAGCTCTTAAGCTTTAAGAAAATTTATACGTTGGCAAATTTCCAAAAAAATCCAACGAAAGTCCACAAGAAATGGACTATCGGTGTTGTTTTCACTGTTGGATCGGAAAAGATAACTGAAACAGGATGGAGGTAGGAGCATTAGAACCAACACTCGTTTTCTCTAAGCTCTTCAAATTAGATAAAATATTTGATCATAGAAAACGATAGACGGGACTAACAAAAACATTCCTTCCAGGGCAGTCTACAACGCAAAAACGAACGTCTCACGTCATTCCTTTAATTACTAAGAAGCTTCTGTGCTGGTATTTTAATAGAATTAAAAGCCTGTTCTCAGAGTGATGTGTCTAAAATCAGTTTGATTCTTATAGCAGTGTGAATCACGTAGTACATACATACATAATACACATGCCTCATTCCCAATTGTAAGAGGGGGTGGCCGAGCCAAGTAACGCGCATTCACCACGATCCACACATACCTCAAGCTCTCCTCTCAGCTCCTTGGGGATAAAGGGTTACCATGTCTCCCCTCTTCCACCCTGCTTGGGTCATCCACAAGGTAGGCGGGAAAGGGTAATCTACAATGAGGCCCGAGAGCTGCAGTTGGTTTACCCTCATTGCTTCATCACATGGCAACTCCCCTCACACCTGTCCATTACAGTTCACTGAGCTAGCAGGTGCGAGAAATTGTTCAACCAATAAAATGCATATTTTGATCAATATATTTATCTCTTTAAATCTTCACAGAGGGAGATATTTTATTTTCTTATTTAATATTTCTATTAAACATGGATATAAAGCTATTTTAAAATGTATTTTGAAAATAAAATAATTATGCCGTTAACATCTCAGTTGCTTATTACTGAATGGTATTTATCAATATAGTTCTGATATGGCATGTCCATTTTTGGGTCTTTGCAGTGAATATTGTTAGAGAACGGTTTCAAACCTTTATATATATATATATATATATATATATATATATATATATATATATATATATATATATATATATATATATACATATGTGTATATATGTATATGTATATATGTATGTGTATATATGTATGTATATACATGTATGGATATACATGTATGTATATATATGTATGTATATATATGTATGTATATATATATATATATATATATATATATATATATATATATATATATATATATATATATATATATATATATATATATATATATATATATATATACACATACATATATATATATATATATATATATATATATATATATATATATATATATATATATATATAGATATATATATATATATATATATATATATATATATATATATATATATATATATATATATATATATATATATATATATATATATATATATATATATATATATATATATATATATATATATATATATATATATATATATATATATATATATGCATACATGCATACATACATATATATATATATATACATATATATATATATATATATATATATATATATATATATATATATATATATATATATATATATATACATACATATATATACATACATATATATACATACATGTATATCCATACATGTATATACATACATATATACACATACATATATACATATACATATATACACATACATACACACACACACACACACACACACACACACACATATATATATATATATATATATATATATATATATATAAATATATATATATATATATATATATATATATATATATATATATATATATATATATATATATATATATATATATATATATATATATATATATATATATATATATATATATATATATATATATATATATATATATATATATATATACATATATACACACACACACACACACACACACACACACACACACACACACACACACACACACACACACACACACACACACACACACACACACACACACATATATATATATATATATATATATATATATATATATATATATATATATATATATATATATATATATATATATATATATATATATATATATATATATATATATATATATATATATATATATAGTTTGTGGATATTCATTACATGATAAAAAGGGATCAACTGTAGTATGCGCATCTCAGGCTATAGTTAGGCGTGTTTTTTCCAGTCTAACCTAATCCATAATTACAACAGGCACAATCCCATTTCTAAACGGGGGGGGGGATTCCAACCCCCAAATTCCCTTTAAGAATTTCCTATTATTCACTACTTCTTGAAACTGGCATTTTACGATACATTTTCTTCAGATGACCCCCTTCTCTCAATTAAGAAAAAATCACTTTCAACTTAACATCTGCATTTTTCTGTTTTCATCACGACAATGTTTTCCTTTTTGGCGTATTACTTTCCAGTGTTTGCTTGCAAGCATACATTTGGTAATTTACAATAAATGTTTAGTGGTTTGTTCAACAAAAAACTTTATTTCTTATTTTCTTTATACTACAAAGGTATGGAAAATGCATAAGGAAACCAGCTCGCGGATTGGTCTGTGCAGCGACGGCTTCTACCTATCCACCTCCAGACTCTGGAACTCTCTTCCTCCTTTTGTCTTTCTTAATTCTTATAATCTATCTGCCTTTAAAAGTGGATCTATCGTCATTCGAGAGCCTTATCCTGCCATATTTCTAGGTCCTCAATACTTTGACTATATTTCCGGCATCTTTTTTTTATTTTTTTATTGTGGATAAATCCCTTATTTCTGCCTTGGCCCTAAACTTCTATTTTTTCTTCTTCTTAATGGTTTCTTTGTGCACGGGCGTGATAAGGGCAGCTGTCTCGCCCTTTCCGGTATCAATCTAAAAATAAAAAGTTGCATTGCACTGATTACTTTACATAGTGTCAATGAATTCCTTTTGGATTTCAACATCTAAGTAGATCATAAACCAAATTTTAAAATCCTAGAAGCTGGTTATTCCTTTATTGTATCAGTACTAAACCAAAAACACCAAATAATACAAATGTCAGTAGCATTGTGTAAAAACACTCAAATATAAGTTGACTTTAAAAACCTTATGCGATGATACAGATTTTCTTTTTCTCATTGTTACCCTCTCTCATCATAAGAAATAGATTATCTATATATAAAGATGAAACTCAATAGCATCTCTCTCTCTCTCTCTCTCTCTCTCTCTCTCTCTCTCTCTCTCTCTCTCTCTCTCTCTCTCTCTCTCTCTCTCTCTCTCTCTCTCTCTCTCAACCTTTATAATTTATCTCCAAACGCTCTTAGATACTTTGAGAAAATGAAACCGCTAAGTAATGATATTTCTTACTACTAAACGATATAAGCGAGAGAGAGAGAGAGAGAGAGAGAGAGAGAGAGAGAGAGAGAGAGAGAGAGAGAGAGAGAGAGAGAGAGAGAGAGAGAGAGAGAGAGAGAGAGAGAGAGAGAATTTTGCTAGCTTTGGTGCGAAAGGTTTTATACTAAGTATTACAAAGGTGACGAAGAAGGAAATGTAATGAAAGCACAAGAAAGCAAAATAAATATGAACTACGTTAGTTAACCGATATAAATATACGTTAAAGAAGGGAAAGAGGATAAAATCTTTTCACACACCATCTCCACTTTCCATATATATACCCAATACACCCAACCCAAGCAGCAGCACTCCACTAATCGTTCTATAATGATGACACTAATGACAATAAGGATTATACGAAAATAATGACCATGGCGAGGTTTATTTCTTCTTCTTCTTCTTCTTCTTCTTAGAGTCGTTAAGGAACTTAAGGTGTCTCTTCTGTGAGATTTCGCACTTTATTTTCACAAACCATTTATTATGATTTCATTGCCTCCTCCTCCTTCTCATTATAATAATTACAATACGGTGAGATCTGGCACGGATTTATTTCAAACTATTTATTATAAATGAATTAATTTTATATAATAATAATAATAATAATAATAATAATAATAATAATAATAATAATAATAATAATAATAATAATAATAATAATAAAAATGGCATAACCAATACGAAACAAATAACAATTAAAAAAAAAACATTCATAAATATACTAATATTAAAAACAATTTAGTGATTATTATTATTATTATTATTATTATTATTATTATTATTATTATTATTATTTTTATTTTTATTTTTATTTTTATTTTTATTTTTATTTATTTATTTATTATTATTATTATTATTATTATTATTATTATTATTATTATTATTATTATTATTATTATTATTATTATTATTATTATTATTATTATTATTATTATTATTATTATTATTATTATTATTATTATTGTATGTCTCGGTGTCGGTGAAGAATAATTGTAGGTCCGGAAGAAAACACCTTCTTCTTCACTGAGGTTCTATTACTTAAAGTTACAAACACTAGTGCGATGCGAGAGGCTAGGAACATCGTTGCTGCGTCTCGCATCGATCTTGCGAAATGTAAATACCAACTGATGTAATAAAGAGAAATGGGTAATTAAATATGAGATTTGAATACACATTACATAATATATATGGTAAATATATAGTATACGACATGATTACATAATATAAAGAATAGTAGCACATACATATCAGTGTCTGTCTGTCCCGGTTTTATGTCACGGACTCCCTTTTCTACCAAGGGCTAGGACGGTTGCCTTCTTGCTGCATTTATTTCATATATCCACACCTCCCTTCCTCTCAAGCTCGTAGTGCTATCTCAAGTGACTTTTCCAGGAGACTTTGAGAGTGACATGGGGTAACAGGGGTATCAGCTAAAGAGGACTTAATTTTCTCGTCCAAGCAAGAGAGCCACAGGGATATGGGGAGGGGGTCAACACAATGTGAGGCACTTGGCAAAGGAAACATCTATTTCGCCACCAAACTTGACCACTAGGAAGGCGAACCTCCTATTCCTTGGATCTAACGCACCCCATGACAACCCCAACCTTGTTCCAATGGTGAGTCATTGGGTCTTAAATACGAGCAGTCTTTTCGACACTCAACCTGGGAAGGGGTAGGGCGTGCTGATCATACTGAGCCTTCATCTGGTCAGCTGGGCGGCAGCTGGGCAATCACAATCCACTGTCTTGATCTGCCACTCCTTACAGGAGGACTCAGAATGGGCAGGAATACATGAGCAAAGTGGACAACCATATAGTATCTGTGCTTGGAGCATCCTGTGAACTTGGGGGTGTTATGAAGTTCCAGTAAACCCCTGTAGAAGTCTTTACAGTTGATGTCACCAAAGGTGCCGTCTTTAGGATGAGACTCGTAACCGATTTCACAGCAACCTCGGCGTGGCATTATACTGTGTGTAATACAGGGAGGATCCTGCATGGTGGATGCCCCAGCGCTCCATGAACTTCCAGAAGGCTGTGCTGGTAAACTGGAGCCTGCCATCAGTCCTTAGGTGGAGAGGGACACATACTTCCCGGAAGTACCGGCAGAACATACATATGGTGTGAGAAGCGTTGGTATCACTTCCACAGGGGATGACAACAGGCCACCCCAAGAGGCGGTCAGCAATGATGAGGAATTATTTCCCACTGACAGTGAAGAAATCTGCAGAGACTGACTCGAAAGGTTGGGTGGGTTTGTTATCGTAACTGAGGGGGTCTCTGTTGTTGGCTGGGCTGCAATATCTGACATAGTTCGCAAGCAGTGACAGCCTTCTCAATGTCAGAATCGATTCCAGCTCAAGAAACCATTTTTCTTGCCTGACTTCTCGTGGCTTCCACACCTCTGTGGCTGTCATGCAGGTGAGCAAGGGTGTGGTGACAAAGGGCAGAATGAATGATGATCTGTTAACCATACAAGACATGTTCCCCATTTGTATCAAGGATATCTCGTATTGTCCAATATGGGAGGTCGGCAGCAGATAACTCATACCGATTAGAAGGAAATCCTGAAGTCATGGCCTCATGCAAACTGATGTATGATGGGTTAGTCCATGCAGTGGTGCGGAGATCCTGTAAAGTTCTATGGGTACCGTGAAGATTCTTTGGAGCTGATGATGATGACGGTGATGATGGTCCTGAGGTGTGTTACAGCATTGGCAGAAGGTATATCATCCTCTGGCATGGGGTGGCTGACTAGGGCTCGTGACAAGGCATCAGGAATGCAGAGGTGTTTCCCAGCATGCCACACAACACAGATGTTAATAAGTAGGGCGAGAGCTTCTCCTTGAGGCGTTGGAGGCGAGGATTCTCAACCACATCCTAGGTGATATTGCTCAGGATTGGAACCAGTGGTTGATGATCCATCATCAGGATGAAATCTTGGAGGACAGTCAAGTATAGTTTACACTTAGATACTGCCTGGACAGCAGCAAACAATTCCAGTTCAATGGTGGTGTAGCGGGTCTTAGCGTCAGCAAAGAAGCAAGAGCCACACTGAATGAGTCGCATCTGGCCTTGGTCATGATCTTGCAGGAGGGCGTAACCAATTCCACAGTGATGGGAGGCGTCAAATTGTAGAACAACTGGTAAGGTCAAGTTGAAAGGTGCAAGGACAGGCAGTCAGAGGAGTGCTGTCTTGGCCCGGTGGAATGCCTCATCGTGATCCATGGTTCATGTAAACATCCTCTTGGGGCTCATCAGGGGGCATAGAGGCTGGGCAGCAGAGGCAATGTCTGGCCTGAACTCGACCAACTGGTTCACCAGGCCCATGAATGAATGAAGATCAGTCAGGTTGGCGGGAGTAGAGAAGTCAATAATGGCAATGACCTTGTCCTCGTCTGTGGAAAAGCCATCTAATGAGGGGTTGTATCCACAAAAGCTCACACTGGGCGCAGCGGCTACAAACTTTTTTGCGTTCAGGGTGATCCAATAATTGTGGCACCTGGAGAGCAACTGGTGTATACTTTTGGTATGTTTCGTTAAATCTTCATTGTACAGGAGAATATCGTCAACAGCCATAACACAATTTCCTATACCTTGAAGGGCCTTGTCACCGTGGAGGCAGCAGGTGTCACCGGTAGCCGTGAAGCCCATGGGTCCTCTGCAGTGTTTGAATCGTTCATATGGGGTGATCAAAGAGGCGAGGTGTTGATCTTCCTCAACAAGTTCCATTTGCCAGTACCCGCATAAGGCATCTGTTGTGGTAGAGTAACGTGCTGACAGGGCGACACTGCGGATGGCGGTGAAGGGCATTTGAGAGGGGTGAGTCGGCCATGACACCTGACGGTTGAGGTGTGTGAGGTGATCCGTGATACATATACCTCTATACTTTGGGGTGACAACGAGAGGGTGGCACCAATCTAATGGGTCATCGCCAACTGGCTTGATGATGCCCTGTTGGACCATAAAATCGAAGTCCTCCTAAATTTGGTTCTGGAATGCAAAGGGGATTGGTCTTAGTGTATGGATGGTGCCACTCCTGAAAAACTGCATCAGCTTGTAATGTTGGGGGGCACTGTGCCAATAGTTTCTGAGAAATGGGAAGTGTAGGTGGCATTGTAGAAGTTACAGGAACTCTTGATGCAGATTTAGAAATCTTAAGAGGCTGTAGGTGTAGCTGTAGAAATCGTAGGAGTTGTAGATGTAGCTGTAGAAATCATATGCATTGTAGATAGTTGTAGAGGTTGGAAAAACTGCAGGTGAAAGTGTAATATGAGGCTCAGCTGGCACGGTTATCTTGGGTGCTGATAATAGCTGAATAAGGGTCATGAAACATTCATTATTTTCCCTTCATCTAGCTTCATCGTCTATTTTCCTAGCTTCCTATGCCTGATGTCTAACTTCTTCTTCATGTCTTCTTCTAGTCTTCTCATCAAAGTGTCTGAACTACTCAAGGTATTTCATCAAGTGCAGGAATTCAGCAGCTGAAGCTCCTGTTGGATTGGTGTACTGTGGACTGAGAGTGGGAATTTGGCGGCTCTCTTGAGTAGCCTTAGCTTAGTTGCTTTCCAAGTCTACCTGGTTATGTTGGGTGTCCTCACACTCAGCAGAAGGAGGATAACCTTCCAAGATAGTCTGCTTCACTCTCGGATGCTCAGAGCAGCATAAGCAAGAAAAAAGAGTAGCAGTTCTTCTGTGTAATATAGGAAAAGGAGATTTTTTATGAGCAGCGGTATAGAGAGTGTGTGTGCCTGTGTACGTACATTAGTGTGCTTGTGAGGTGGCAGAGAGTTGCCTAGCAGGTGAACAGCTCAGTCATTGCACATGCAGTGCTTGATGCCAGTAGCAGTATTTTGCTCTGTAGAGCAAACCGGACCACTAAAGTGCGATTATTCCCAGTAAAAAAAAACACACATGTACACTGGGAACACTTTAACATGCACTGTACATACAACACTTTATAACACTATCACTGCTGTAGCCCAATCCAAGGATATCTTGATAAACAAACAAGAGCTTGAAGATGCAGGGGATATGGAAGCCTGCTCGAGCTTATATGTAATGTAACCTAGAATCTACACATAAGGTACTCACTGTGCCATGTATGTCTCAGTGTAGAGTAATTGTAGGTCCGGAAGGAAACACCCTCCTCTTCACCGAGGTTCTATTACTTAAAGTTACAAACACACAATAAAGTAATACACGTACAGGTATGGAGAACAGCTAACACCTGGTCTTCTCTAGTGGGCGAACTCAACTCAAATTCTCTCCACAAGCGTGATGCGAGAGGCTAGGAACATCGTTGCTGCATCTCGCATCGATGATGCGAAATGTAAATACCAGCTGATGTAATAAAGAGAGATATGGGTGATTAAATATGAGATATGAATACACATTACATAATAAATATGGTAAATATATAGTGTAAGAAATGATTACACAATATAAAGAATAGTAGTACACACATATCAGTGTCTGTCTGTAATTATCTCATATATCCACAATTATTATTATTTTTATCATCATCAATTATTATTATTATTATTATTATTATTATTATTATTATTATTATTATTATTATTATTATTATTATTATTATTATTATTATTATTATTATTATTACTATTATTATTACTATTATTATTATTATTATTATTATTATTATTATTATTATTATTATTATTATTATTATTATTATTATTATTATTATTATTATTATTATCATTATTATTATTATTATTGCCATTGTTATTATCTTTATTATCATTATTATACAGACATTACTACAGACAATTCCTTTTCATATTTTTATTATTTACTTATTTTCTCATAAGTTATTCTGTTATTTATTTGTTATAAATATTTTCCTATTATTTTCTTCACACTTATTATTCATATTCTTAATCATTCATCAGTAGCTTTTCACTATTGTAGTTCACATATTAATCATTATTTTTTTTCAAATAGCAACATATCCACGTATCTATACTTTTTTTTGTTCACAGGATTCATAAAGCCGTCTGATATCTGTATATACGACATAATAGGAGAGTAAAATACGCGGATCCAAAAACTTTGCGTAAAATTTTCTGCCACGGTCTGTTCTTATGGAGCGAGAGAACCCTACTTATATTACCATAAATATTCATAGCACATTTGTACCAGATTTCGCACTGGTGTCTCCTTTCGACACCCACATACATATTCATATGGACACGTACATTATTATTATTACTATTATTATTATTATTATTATTATTATTATTATTATTATTATTATTATTATTATTATCATTATTATGATTATTATTATTATTATGATTATTATTATTATTATTATTATTATTATGATGATTATTATTATTATTATTATTATTATTATTATTATTATTATTATTATGATGATGATTATTATTATTATTATTATTATTATTATTATGATTATTATTATTATTATTATTATTATTATAATAATTATTATTATTATTATTATTATTATTATTATTATTATTATGATTATGATTATTATTATTATTATTATTATTATTATTATTATTATTATTATTATTATTATTATTATTATTATTATTATTATTATTATTATTATTATTATGATTTTTATTATTATCATTATTATTATTTTTATTATTATTATTATTATTATTATTATTATTATTATTATTATTATTATTATTATTATTATTATTATTATTATTATTATTATTATTATTATTATTACAATTGTTATTATTATTATTATTATTATTATTATTATTATTATTATTATTATTATTATTATTATTATTATTTTTTTTTTTTTTTTTTTTTTTTTTGTTATTATTATTATTATTATTATTATTATTATTATTATTATTATTATTATTATTATTATTATTATTATTATTATTATTATTATTATTATTATTATTATTATTATTTTATTTTACTTGCAATTGGGGGACCATAATTGGCGAGTGGCCAGCATTATTGACTAGGGAATTGATAAACCCGCGAAAGACTTCCATAAGGCTCTAGGAGGAATATCCAGTCTTAATCCCCCAGCAACACTGTGTCCACCCCCACAATTGGGACTAATACTGACACATAAAATAAGTGGATTACTTAATTTAAGATTGTGATATAATGCGAGCTAACAAACTGAAAAAGCCCGTCATGGAAGAAATATTTATGCGTTTAATATTAGAGGGTTCGCGATCAACTGTGTTCTCTCACACCAATTTCATTATATATTTGACAATTTTCAGAAAATATAATTTCAATGCCATGTATAACAAAATTGTACATGCAATATATAAACAATGAACTTTATATTCCTTAATAGATAATGATGTTCTTCGTGGCGAAAGATTGTACTTTTATTTCGCAAACGCTAAATCCTTCCAGACGATTCTCAAGCGAGTATTTCCTCCAGTTTAGATGAGTAATGTTAAGAGAAGAAGACGAAGCATATTCCAATATCACGCGAATATCAAGTGATTCAAGATATAATATAGAGCAGAAGACAATGTCTTGAGTATGATTTTCGAATGTGTTTTCCTTTCCCGAATCGGATGGATAATGATAAGAGAAGAAATGTAATTTACTCTCACATAGGATCTGGCAATGCCACTTATTATTCAAGTCATAACATCTCCTCAAGGTAAAGTAAAACAGCAAGAAGACGCTTGCTATATCCAGGTAAATATTGACTGAAAGCTGCTGCTACTGCTACGAGAAAACAGTATCAGAGATGGCTCTTTATCTAAAGACAAAAGAAGGAAACACGAAAACTGTTTCACTTAATCTCTGTTGACACAAGTCCCACTCAAGGCAGATGGAATTCAAGGATGAGCTCCTTGCCGAGGCTCTTGCAGCCATAAGACAAATATGTACAAGATAACAGGTACGCCACTCTGGGCCACTCTTCGAAGGGAAGAGACGGAAGATGGGAAGGACGAGAAGAGAAGGAATAACGGAATAGATATGGAACTGACAGAAGAGGAGAGAAGGAAGAAAAGGAATTATAGAAGAATGAACCGACAAATGAAAGGAGGGAGAAGGATGGGAAGAGAAGGATGACTACAAAGAAAATTGAAGACTGACAATTGAAATGAAGAGGAAGTACCAGTAATGGATGACGGAATAGAGAAGGAACTGACACTCGAAAAGATGAAGTACACGGAAAGGGTGATGAAATTAAGAAGAGGGATTGACAAATGGAGGGAGCAGGAAGAACTAGAATTTAAGTGTGACAGAATAGTAGAAAAAAAGACTGAAATTTGAAAGGTCGAAGTACGAGGATGGGACGATAACTGAAGAATGGAGTGCCTGATAGATTCAAAATACAATGGAATATGATATATATTTTGCTTAGTGGCACTCGAAAAATTATTACATTTAAGAAGCCCAGAAACTGCCATACGTCCAATGAAAATTATACTGACTGTAAGGGCGAAATCACATGAAACATCTTTATATAAAAAATAAAAAAAAAGCTAAAACTGATGACAGAAAAATGACTATAATTACTCATTCACAATTCCATAACGTGACCTCAAAAGCCATATAGTTACTGCGAGGTTACCTAATATACCTTGACATTTGATACAATATTGAATATACAATTGATTTGTCACCTCAATTGCACCTACTCTATGTTCAGCAAGAGACTTTAATATCTAAATTGTTTTCTTCATACGGAATTGTTAACGACAGTCTCAACACCGAGGCCATGATTTTATTAGCTTGTAGTGACTGCTTTAATGGACACATCCCAGGTACGAGAACTTTATAAAATTTTGGGATGGTTTTTAAGAACCGAGATCTTTAATTATCTAGCTCGTAATCTGTCAGCTTGTGGGGAGGCATCCAGGGTGTCAGTTTTGTCATTACATAATGTTTGCCTGGAATAAGAGTAAAAGAACATAAGAAAAATACTAGATTACAATTAATCAGGTTTACGGGAGGACTCCAGGGACTGAATATTAATACGAGACTTTAAGATGGTGTTTAAAAACAAAGAGAGCAAGAAATAATTAACACCTGTTTGTAGTTAAAAGGGACTAAGGAAAGCACCCAAGTGCCAGTAGTAAGCCCTAAAGACACCATCCGATATCGTATGAAATTCTCGATCAGAACCCACGCTGTAATCTTACCTAAGATATGGATACCAATATCCTCAATAATTGCACTTCTTCATATACGAGTAAGAGGGGATGGCGCCTAAATATTTCAAAGATTTTTGGAGGGATATAATTTTACTAAAATAACTGGTAATCTTACCTACATAAAGGAAAGCAATGCCATGTTTTTGTCTTTTATCTTGAGAGCTAATACGGTCCAAAGATCTTGACATTTTGTGTATGTGAACATTCAGAGCATGCGCGTGTAAATACTTGATCATTCTCATGGAGAGAGACATGTGCTCATAACTTCTTATCTAAAGATCAGTGTCATATTTTAATTCCCTAAGACAAATCACATGTGTGTGTGTGTGTGTGTGTTGGTGCGTGTGTATGTGTGATTACCTAATTGTGATTACCTAATTGTGTTTACGGGAAAGAGCCCAAAGCTCGTATCTTCCCGTCTCCTGATCGGTTCCATTTTTAGACTTAGTGATACTTATCATACCTGTCCTTAAAACTATGGATTGAGGTAGCATTAACTACCTCCTCGCTTAGCGAATTCCAATTATCAACTACTCTTACACTGAAAAAGTATTTCCTTACATCCTGCAAACAAGTTTTCTTCCGAAGCTTCAAACTATGACCTCTAGTTCTAGAGCCAGCCATATCGAAATATCGATCCCTATCCACTCTATCATAACCATGAAGGAATTTAAAGACTGTCACCATATCCCCCCTTACTCTTCTAGCTTCGAGTGATGGCAAGTCTAATTCCCTCAGCCTCTCATCATAACCGAGATTGCGTATTTCTGGCACCAGTTTCGTGGCATGTCTTTGAACTTTTTCAAGCTTAGCTATGTGCTTTTTCAAGTGCGGATTCCAAAAGGGGGCTGCATATTCGAGTTTTGGCCTCACATAGGTTACATAAATATTTCTGAACATTTCCTTGTCCATGTGCCTGAAGGCTACCCTTACATTTGATAAGAATGCATATGCTGCCCTTACTACGCCATTTATATGTATTTCTGGAGACAAATCTGCCAGTATGTTTACTCCTAGATCTCTCTCATTTTCTGTCTCTTGAAGTTGTACTCCAGCCACCGAGTAGTCAAGCTTGGGCCTTCTTGCACTTGTACCCATTCTCATTACCTTACATTTTGAGGTATTGAATTTCATTAGCCACTTTTCTGACCACTCATGCAGATTATTTAGATCCTCCTGAAGTTCTCTACCATTGTTCTCATTTTTTACTTTCTTCACAATCTTTGCATCATCTGCAAACATATTCATGAATGAATTTACAGACTCTGGTAGGTCATTTACATATACAAGGAACAAAAGTGGCCCTAAAACTGAACCCTGTGGAACTCCACTACTAACTCTTCTCCATTCAGACACTGAGTGTCTTACTCTAACCCTCTGTTCCCTTCCTTCTAAGTAAGTTTTTATCCATTCCAAGACATTTCCACCTATTCTAGCCATTGATTGCAGCTTCCTAATAAGTCTCCCATGTGGAACAGTGTCAAACGCTTTCTGGAAGTCTAGGAATATGCAATCTGCCCAGCCCTCTCTTTCCTGTAAGATTTGGCTTACCTCATCATAAAATTCTAATAAGTTTGTTACTGTTGATCTTCCTTCTCTGAAGCCATGTTGCCTCACTGACAAAAAGTTGAAGGATTCCAAGTGAAGAGAGATATGTTTCCTTAGTAGTTTCTCCATAAGTTTGCAAACTATGCTGGTCAAGGAAACTGGTCTATAGTTCAGAGCCGTATCCCTCCTTCCCTTTTTGAAGATAGGTATCACATTTGCTTGTTTCCAGCATCTTGGAATCTCCCCCGACTCCAATGACTCCTTAAATATGATACTTAGTGCCACTGATATTGTGTTTGCGCATTTTTTAAGCACATGAGGGGATATGTCATCAGGACCTGTAGCTTTATGAACATCTAAATCCATCAGCGCTTTGCATACCTCTGTGGCTGTAAGGTTGATGTTCTCTAATACCGGCCCTTGAGCTTCTATCACTGCAATCTGAGGGGGTGGGGTATTTTCTACTGTAAATACTGACTGAAACTCCTTGTTCAATTCTTTGCAGATCTCTTCGTCCGTCTCAATGATGCTTCCATCCGCTCTCTTTAGCCTTAAAACCTGTTCTTTTACCTTCAGTTTTCCTCTGATAAAGCTGTGGAAAAGCTTGGGATTTTCTTTAGCCTTCCTGGTGATGTCCCTCTCATAATCTTTCTCTGCCTCTCTCCTTTTACTTAGGTAGTCATTTCTTGCTCTTTTGTAGGTTTGCCAGGCATTTATGTTTTTTCTCCTCCTATACCTTTTCCAGCATTTGTCTCTCCACTCCTTAGCTCTTTTACACCCATTATCGAACCATTTCTCTCTGGCATGAATTACACCTACTTTGGTGACAGGTATGCAGCAATCTACTATCTTCCCATATTTCTCACAAAAGATGTCATACATTTCTTGTACAGATTTGTTGTAAAATAAGGTTCTCCAGTCAATAACTGCAAAAAGCTCATTCATTTTGATGTAATCTCCTTTCTGATAGTTCCTCCTCATGTCCTCAGTGCCTCTACTCTCAGGAAGAATGTCTTCAATGATATACTCCATCAACAACACACAGTGGTCACTCTTTCCAATTGGTGGTTCATACTCAATATTTTCAATATCCAACACATTATCTGTGAACACCAGATCAAGTAGTGATGGCTCATCCCCACCCCTGGCTCTTGTTGGTTCCATTACATGTTGGTGTAGGAAATTCCCTTGTACGCAATCTAGGAATCTTGCCCCAAAGGAGTCCTCACCACTGTGTGGGTCAAGATTTATCCAATCTATCTCTTTATGATTAAAGTCTCCCATAATCAAAATCCTACATTTTTTCTCCCGCGCCATGTTAACAACTGAGTTTATGACTTCAATCGTACCTATATGACTTTCCTCATAAATTTCAAGCCTATTTTGGTTCCTTGGTGGGTTGTATACAACAGTTATTATAATGCTCTCTGACCCAGTATTTATGCGAGCAACAAGAAATTCCCTGAACTCACTTTCTATAGCCAAGTTTATTTCTTCAACTTGAATCCTCTCACTTATGAGCAGTGCTATCCCTCCACCAGTCCTCTCAGATCTTTCGACCCTTAGTATTCTGAAGCCCTTAGGAAAAACTGTGACACTGTTTATGTCCTCACTCAACTTAGTCTCTGTAATTGCTACTATATCTGCCTTACTGTTGTGAATCCTATCTTTTAATTCTACTGCCTTACCAGCTAATCCATCAGCATTTGTGTATAACAATCTTAATGAGGCGCCATCCCCTGATCTTCTGTCATTATCTTCTTTATCTCCCCTTTGTCTGGAAGTATTCCGTAACGAAAATTTTTCTTCTCTTCTTCATTTCTTTCATCATTTAACCTTCTTGCCTCTTGCAACAAGTTTTTGATCTTTCCCATCTCTTCCTGTGTTCTGTATCGTCTAATGAACACTTCTTTGCATTCTTGAAGGTCTTTTAGACTTTTTTTTCTCAACAATATTTCCCTACATGTCTCCCCTCTCTCAAAGGTTACTTTTGTTGGTCTCGGCTTTCCTTCCCTCGAATATTTACCTAGTTGGTGTATGTTTACAATCTCCTCAGGACCACATACTACTCCAAGCTTTCTTATAAGGTCTACAACGTTAGCTTTATTTTCTTCAAGTCTCCCCTGCCATGTTGGCTCCTGGGATTCACTTATGCCTGAGATTACCACTGTCTTCTCCTTATCAAGTGCCTGTCTGATGAGTGGGTTTGCCCTTTCCATCACAACGTCTTTCATTTTTTCGATTACTGTCTCTTTATAGTCAACTGTTTGTATGTTTTCCAGTGCCACCACCTTTACAGCCTCTTTTACTGCCACATTCCCCTTTAGTGCATCAGCAAAGGACGTTTTCATGGCATCATTTTCCATATTCAGCTCCTGGAACTCTTTTCTGAACTGTTCAATGTTTTCCTTAATCTGAACATTCCAAGCAGCAATCTCGTCTCTCTCAGAAGAGAGCAGTGAACTAACATCTAATTCCTTTAGGTTGTCATTTAGCTGTTTGTTTTTATCTTCTTGTTTAGAAATTCTAGATTCTAGTTGACTCTTTTCCCCTTCCAGCTTCTTTATTCTTTTTTCTAGTTCCTTTCTCTCCTGCCCTTGTGCTTTATTTGCTTCCTCCAAAGATCTTATTTGTTCTCTGAGTGTTTCATTCTCTTTCATTTCTCCATCCATATTCCGAATTTTATCATCAAGGCTTGTAACCATTTCCTCTAACTTCTTGATTCTCTGTTTAAGTCCTCTGATGACTACCCCTTCTCCCGACCCATGGGTGGGAGAGGTTTGGGACAGAGATGGCTTCATTTTTATGTTCTCCCTCTCACAGAATATAGAAAGAAGACGAGAAAGAGGAAAAAAACAAAACAAAAAGAAAAGAGAAAAACTTCTAATTTACCTTCACACAGAATTTTTATATCTCCATATAAGTGCTATTTAGTGACTCAGTTTGTCTCCTTTCTGGTAACACACATCTTAACTTAAAAACTTGACCATGGTAATTTAAGTATAAAAAGAAAAAGAAAAACAAAAGTCAAACCTGAAGGAAAATTCGAATTTGTGTTCGAGGTGGCACCCACCTGTTTCTGTTATATATTCTTCCTAACTGATAAACTGACTTGCTAACCAAGATATGTTATCACGGGATTTAGACTTTACATTTAGCTCAATATATATACAAAATAACAAAATAGCAAACGAGAAAGCTAAAAGAAAAGCAAAAAAAATGAAGAAAATAGGACTGCTGTACTACTTGGCAACTTAACTCAGTACTGTTGACAGGTGGGTATTTGGTAATTTTTTTTCTTTTATTATTCAATTTTTTCGTGTATCAAACTAACTAACTAGTTAATATAAATGGGAAGGATACTGTTTTTAACAATATATAGAACCACAGGATCAGGTAAAACGGCTTAAGAGCTTTCCCCAGTTTACACAAAAAATTAGGTAATGTGGTGTGAGGCTCCACGTCTGGCAACTCTTCTAGATTTCCCTCAAGGCAGAAACTGGACGGCAGCTTCTCTCTCTTCCTCACGAAAAAGTTCTCAATTTTTTTCCTTTAATATGAACAGTCTTGTCTTACAACAAATATTAGTTTTTGTACTCACAATACTCTGCACGATTTCAGATTTATGGAAATTATGGTAAAGTTTTCCACTAAGCACTTTAGTCACTCGAAACAGTTTAAAATTTAAGAGGAGCAATTCCGTGTGTCACTGAACGCGCGGTGTGTGTGTGTGCGTGTGCGTGGGTGCGGGCGTGCGTACGCGGGCACGTGTGTGTGTGTGTGTGTATGTGTGGAGCTATATCAACATGATACTATCAATATGTATCATATATTATATCCACATGATTAAAGAATACACCCTTTTGATTCATTGTTAATATACATTGTTCAAGACTAGAAGCAAAGTAAGTGTAAGGAAAGGGATCTATAATTACTGATCTCTTTCTGTTTCATTAATACTCATAATGTGTCAGTATGCGAGCGTTTATATGTAACTAGTCATAAATTCTTAAGCTACAGGTTTTCTAATATAATATGTTGCTAGGAGTAAATATGATAATATAATTAATAGATAAGAGCCTTTTTTTGCAGCTCCCCTGTTCAGTTTCTATTTTGATTCACCAACACTTATCCTATGTGAGTCTGTGTATGTGAAGGGTTTATATGTACACTGTCACTAAAAATAAGTATCATAGATGTTCTTGCTTATTAGCATCTTTTTCCAGTGTTCACAAGGCATCGCTGTTTTTCACTCAAGTGTCTTTGGACTAGTGGCCCTCTCCATTATTCAGCTTTTTATTTTTATTTTTTAAGAGTGTGACACCGGGACAAGCAAAAACTGCCCTCATCAATAAAGGCCCGGGTGCGAGAAAATACCAAGACGAAGAAAAAGAAAAAGGTTAAGGGCAAGGCAGAGATGAGGTAATGACACACAAAGGAAAACGACAAACAGAAAAAAAGTCAAAGTACAGAGGACCCAGCACCGAGTAAAGCTGACTGTGTTCCCCATTTGGTCGAGTTAATACTTACACATTTAAATATATGTGATGCAATAATACACACGTTCTATTCATTACCAAAAGTTTACGCACATGAGTAAAGCTGAGATTAAATACAAGTATGGGAGCAGAGCCTTATAAACTCTTCATCTCATGGTTGATTTCCTTTCTGAATTGCTTATATGTGAGTGTTTACAACTAAACAGCCTATGTGGATATTGTTATTAGTCATAGATATATACATACCTTGTTAAATTAATTTAATAAAGCTGTACACAATATATTGACATATATCAGATATACATTGTTAAGAGTAAAACTGGTGGCAAAAAGAGAGCAAAACCAATCGTAGGAATTCACTGTCTCCCGGTCAGCTTTTTTTTTTTTATCATGTGTATGTGCGTGTAAGCATGTGAAGTGTTTGTATGTACATGTTATACATGTAACTGTTGATATATACTCGTATTATTTATTTGCACTACATATTCCTAATAGTATTTAATATTTTCTAATGAACAATTATATATAGGTAGGTAATAAGTAATTAAGATGGTGAAATAAAAGAGTTGGGGAAAAGTGAAAATTCATCACTCCCACGACGTCATTAAGAAGGTCTTAAGTATCATCTCAGAAGAAGAAAACTATTTCGTTATGAAAGAGAGTTAATGACGACGTAGACCATAAATTATATTCTCGCTTGAGAGAGAGAGAGAGAGAGAGAGAGAGAGAGAGAGAGAGAGAGAGAGAGAGAGAGAGAGAGAGAGAGAGAGAGAGAGAGAGAGAACCATTTATTGTCACCCCTCATTTATCTTATGACAAAAGCTTGGGCTTAAAATGTTGATCTAACTTTCAGATCATGGCTATGACTTTGTAATTTTATCCGTTTTCTTTTATTTTAACTTTGGTAAGAACTTCATTGTTGTCTTATTTAATTGTAATCTAGGTTTTAAAAACCGATGGGGCATTACTTCAAAATATATAAAACTAACTTTTAATTCCCCCCCCCAAAGGCTTTGTATGTTATCAGTTCTTTTTCCTGTGAACACTTTAAAGCGGATTTTACTTAAGTTATATAAATATGATTGCAAAAAATCGACTTTGCATCATGCGAGGGATTATATAAAAGGAAATTGGTAAAAATGTTTATCAACATTTTATTTAGCTCGCCAAGGCTTTATGCATTTATTTAATTTTTCAATAAACATTTGGACTTCATTTTTTTCCTCAGTAAATTGGGTGCCAACAATCGACATAATACAAGTTAAATCTATAAATATACTAAAGAAAATTTTAAGAAAAAAACATCGAGCATAGTATTATTTTTTCTCAGAAACTTGTTTTTTTTTCTGAAGGCAATTTTTTTTCATTAATCTGGATGTTAAAACTTGCTAGCATTAACAAAATTATAAAAAAAACCCTTATCAATTCCTTGTAGGCCTCAGTTGATTTCGGTTCGTTGTTTGGGAACAAAATTCAAAACTTAAAAAAAAGAAAAAAACATAATTGTGCTTTTAATTATGAAGAAATCTGCGCTTGTGTAATCATGATAACAAAACATTACCAGTGAAGGATAATAATAAT
>JAXCGZ010000165.1:107500-115000 GCA_037179515.1 Halocaridina rubra
TTATTATTATTATTATTATTATTATTATTATTATTATTATTGTTATTATTATTATTGTTTTATTTTAGTTGCAATTGGGGGGACCATGATTGCCGAGTGGCCAGCATTATTGACTAGGCAGTTGATAAATCTGCGAAAGACTTCCGTAAAGCTAAAAGAGGGATATCCAGTCTTAATCCCCCAGCAACACTGTGTCCTCCCCCATAATGGGAACTAATACTGACACATAAAATAAGTGGATTACTTAATTTAAGATTGTGATATAATGAGAGCCAACAAGCTGGAAAAGCCTTCCATGGCTGAACAAGCAGGGACTGGCCGCCCGTCATGGAAGAAATATTTATGCGTTTAATATTAGAGGGTTCGCGATCAACTGTGTTCTTTCACACTAATTTCATTATATATTTGACAATTTTCAGAAAATATAATTTCAATGCCATGTATAACAAAACTGTGCATGAAATATATAAACAATGAATTTTATATTCCTTAATAGATAATGATGTTCTTCATGGCAAAAGAATGCAATTTTATTTCGCAAACGCTAAATCCTTTCAGACAATTCTCAAGCGAGTATTTCCTCCAGTTTAAATGAGTAATGTTTAGAGGAGAAGAAGAAGCATATTCTAATTTCACGCGAAGATCAAGTGATTCAAGATATAATATAGAGTAGATGACAATCCCTTGAGTATGATTTTCGAGTGTGTTTTCCTTTCCCGAATCGGATGGATAATGGTACGAGAAGGACCTTACTTTACTCTCACAGAGGATCTCGCATTGCCACTTCTTATTCAAGTCATAACACCTCCTCAAAGAAAAGCAAAACAGCAAGAAGACGCTTGCTATATCCAGGTAAATATTGACTGAAAGCTGCTGCTACTGCTACGAGGAAACAGTATCAGAGAAGGTTCTTTATCTAAAGACAAAATAAAGGAAACACAAAAACTGTTTCACTTAATCTCTGTTGACACAAGTCCCACTCAAGGCAGATGGAATTCAAGGATGAGCTCCTTGGCGAGGCTCTTGCAGCCATAAGACAAATATGTACAAGATAACAGGTACGCCACTCTGGGCCACTATTCGAAGGGAAGAGACGGAAGGTGGGAAGGACGAGAAGAGAAGGAATAACGGAATAGATATGGAACTGACAGAAGAGGAGAGAAGGAAGAAAAGGAATTATAAAAGAATAAGTTGACAAATGAAATGAGGGAGAAGGATTGGAAGAGAAGGATGACTACAAAGAAAATGGAAGACTGACAAATGAAATGAAGAGGAAATACCAGTAATGGATGACGGAATAGAGAAGGAACTGACATATGAAAGGAGTAAGTACGCAGTAAGGATGATGGAATTAAGAAGAGGGATTTACAAAAGAAGGGAGCAGGAAGGTCCAGGCTAAAAGTGTGACGGAATAATAGAAAAAAAGACTGAAAATTGAAAGGTCAAAGTACGAGGATGGGACGATAACTGAAGAAAGGAGTGCCTGATAGATTCAAGATACAATGCAATATGGCATATATTTTTCTTAGTGGCACTCGAAAAATTATAACATTTAAAGAACTCAAAAACTATCATAGCTCCCAATGAAAATATTATTAGCTCTAAGGGCGAAATCACATGAAACTTCAATTTATTATAGATAAAAAAAAAAGTAAAACTGACTCCCGAAAAATGACAATATTTTCTCATTCACAACGCGATAACGTGACCTAAAGAGCCATGTTTGTAATTGTGAGGTTACCTAATATACCTAGACTTTTGATACAATATAACACTAATGTGTCACTTCCGTTTCATCTACTCTAAATACAGCAAGAGACTAATATCTAAATTGTTTTTTTTTCATACGGAATTGTCAAAAACAGCCTCAACACCGAGACCATGACTTTATTAGATTGTAGTGACTGCTTTAATGGACATATCCAAGGTACAAGAACTTTATAAGATTTTTGGATGGTTTTTAAGAACCGAGATCTTTACTTACCTAGCTCGTAGTCTGTCAGCTTGTGGGGAGGCATCCAGGGTACCAGTTATTGTCATTACGTGATGTTTGACAGGAATAATAGTAAAAGAACTTAAGAAAAATATTAGATTACAGTTAATCAGCTTTACAGGAGGACTCCAGGGACTGAATATTAATACGAGACTTTAAGATGGTGTTTAAAAACAAAGAGAGCAAGAAATAATTAACACCTGTTTGTAGTTAAAAGGGACTAAGGAAAGCACCCAAGTGCCAGTAGTAAACCCTAAAGACACCATCCGATATCGTATGAAGCTCTCGATCAGAACCCACGCTGTAATCTTACCTAAGATATGGATACCAATATCCTCAATAATTGCACTTCTTCATATACGAGTAAGAGGGGATGGCGCCTAAATATTTCAAAGATTTTTGGAGGGATATAATTTTACTAAAATAACTGGTAATCTTACCTACATAAAGGAAAGCAATGCCATGTTTTTGTCTTTTATCTTGAGAGCTAATACGGTCCAAAGATTTTGACATTTTGTGTATGTGAACGTTCAGAGCATGCGCGTGTAAATACTTGATCATTCTCACGGAGAGAGACATGTGCTCATAACTTCTTATCTAAAGATCAGTGTCATATTTTACTTCCCTAAGACAAATCACATGTGTGTGTGTGATTACCTAATTGTGATTACCTAATTGTGTTTACGGGAAAGAGCCCAAAGCTCGTATCTTCCCGTCTCCTGATCGGTTCCATTTTAGACTTAGTGATACTTATCGTACCTGTCCTTAAAACTATGGATTGAGATAGCATTAACTACCTCCTCGCTTAGCGAATTCCAATTATCAACTACTCTTACACTGAAAAAGTATTTCCTTACATCCTGCAAAGAAGTTTTCTTACGAAGCTTCAAACTATGACCTCTAGTTCTAGAGCCAGCCATATCGAAATATCGATCCCTATCCACTCTATCATAACCATGAAGGAATTTAAAGACTGTCACCATATCCCCCCTTACTCTTCTAGCTTCGAGTGATGGCAAGTCTAATTCCCTCAGCCTCTCATCATAACTGAGATTGCGTATTTCTGGCACCAGTTTCGTGGCATGTCTTTGAACTTTTTCAAGCTTAGCTATGTGCTTTTTCAAGTGCGGATTCCAAAAGGGGGCTGCATATTCGAGTTTTGGCCTCACATAGGTTACATAAATATTTCTGAAAATTTCCTTGTCCATGTGCCTGAAGGCTACCCTTACATTTGATAAGAATGCATATGCTGCCCTTACTACGCCATTTATATGTATTTCTGGAGACAAATCTGCCAGTGTGTTTACTCCTAGATCTCTCTCATTTTCTGTCTTTTGAAGCTGTACTCCAGCCACCGAGTAGTCAAGCTTGGGCCTTCTTGCACTTGTACCCATTCTCATTACCTTACATTTTGAGGCATTGAATTTCATTAGCCACTTTTCTGACCACTCATGCAGATTATTTAGATCCTCCTGAAGTTCTCTACCATTGTTCTCGTTTTTTACTTTCTTCACAATCTTTGCATCATCTGCAAACATATTCATGAATGAATTTACACACTCTGGTAGGTCATTTACATATACAAGGAACAAAAGTGGCCCCAAAACTGAACCCTGTGGAACTCCACTACTAACTCTTCTCCATTCAGACACTGAGTGTCTTACTCTAACCCTCTGTTCCCTTCCTTCTAAG
This sequence comes from Halocaridina rubra, assembly GCA_037179515.1. Classification (NCBI taxonomy): domain Eukaryota; kingdom Metazoa; phylum Arthropoda; class Malacostraca; order Decapoda; family Atyidae; genus Halocaridina; species Halocaridina rubra. Next base: position 111,186 of record JAXCGZ010000165.1, read on the forward strand.
TAAGTTTTTATCCATTCCAAAACATTTCCACCTATTCTAGCCATTGATTGCAGCTTCCTAATGTCTCCCATGTGGAACAGTGTCAAACGCTTTCTGGAAGTCTAGGAATATGCAATCTGCCCAGCCCTCTCTTTCCTGTAAGATTTGGCTTACCTCATCATAAAATTCTAATAAGTTTGTTACTGTTGATCTACCTTCTCTGAAGCCATGTTGCCTCACTGACAAAAAGTTGAAGGATTCCAAGTGAAGAGAGATATGTTTCCTTAGTAGTTTCTCCATAAGTTTGCAAACTATGCTGGTCAAGGAAACTGGTCTATAGTTCAGAGCCGTATCCCTCCTTCCCTTTTTGAAGATAGGTATCACATTTGCTTGTTTCCAGCATCTTGGAATCTCCCCCGACTCCAGTGACTCCTTAAATATGATACTTAGTGCCACTGATATTGTGTTTGCGCATTTTTTAAGCACATGAGGGGATATGTCATCAGGACCTGTAGCTTTATGAACATCTAAATCCATCAGCGCTTTGCATACCTCTGTGGCTGTAAGGTTGATGTTCTCTAATACCGGCCCTTGAGCTTCTATCACTGCAATCTGAGGGGGTGGGGTATTTTCTACTGTAAATACTGACTGAAACTCCTTGTTCAATTCTTTGCAGATCTCTTCGTCCGTCTCAGTGATGCTTCCATCCGCTCTCTTTAGCCTTAAAACCTGTTCTTTTGCCTTCAGTTTTCCTCTGATAAAGCTGTGGAAAAGCTTGGGATTTTCTTTAGCCTTCCTGGTGATGTCCCTCTCGTAATCTCTCTCTGCCTCTCTCCTTTTACTTAGGTAGTCATTTCTTGCTCTTTTGTAGGCTTGCCAGGCATTTATGTTTTTTCTCCTCCTATACCTTTTCCAGCATTTGTCTCTCCACTCCTTAGCTCTTTTACACCCATTATCGAACCATTTCTCTCTGGCATGAATTACACCTACTTTGGTGACAGGTATGCAGCAATCTACTATCTTCCCATATTTCTCACAAAAGATGTCATACATTTCTTGTACAGATTTGTTGTAAAATAAGGTTCTCCAGTCAATAACTGCAAAAAGCTCATTCATTTTGATGTAATCTCCTTTCGGATAGTTCCTCCTCATGTCCTCAGTGCCTCTACTCTCAGGAAGAATATCTTCAATGATATACTCCATCAACAACACACAGTGGTCACTCTTTCCAATTGGTGGTTCATACTCAATATTTTCAATATCCAACACATTATCTGTGAACACTAGATCAAGTAGTGATGGCTCATCCCCACCCCTGGCTCTTGTTGGTTCCATTACATGTTGGTGTAGGAAATTCCCTTGTACGCAATCTAGGAATCTTGCCCCGAATGAGTCCTCACCACTGTGTGGGTCAAGATTTATCCAATCTATCTCTTTATGATTAAAGTCTCCCATAATCAAAATCCTACATTTTTTCTCCCGTGCCATGTTAACAACTGAGTTTATGACTTCAATAGTACCTATATGACTTTCCTCATAAATTTCAAGCCTATTTTGGTTCCTTGGTGGGTTGTATACAACAGTTATTATAATGCTCTCTGACCCAGTATTTATGCGAGCAACAAGAAATTCCCTGAACTCACTTTCTATAGCCAAGTTTATTTCTTCAACTTGAATCCTCTCACTTATGAGCAGTGCTATCCCTCCACCAGTCCTCTCAGATCTTTCAACCCTTAGTTTCTGAAGCCCTTAGGAAAAACTGTGACACTGTTTATGTCCTCACTCAACTTAGTCTCTGTAATTGCTACTATATCTGCCTTACTGTTGTGAATCCTATCTTTTAATTCTACTGCCTTACCAGCTAATCCATCAGCATTTGTGTATAACAGTCTTAATGAGGCCCCATCCCCTGATCTTCTGTCATTATCTTCTTTATCTCCCCTTTGTCTGGAAGTATTCTGTAACGAAAATTTTTCTTCTCTTCTTCATTTCTCTCATCATTTAACCTTCTTGCCTCTTGTAACAAGTTTTTGATCTTTCCCATCTCTTCCTGTGTTCTGTATCGTCTAATGAACACTTCTTTGCATTCTTGAAGGTCTTTTGGACTTTTTTCCTCAACAATATTTCCCTACATGTTTCCCCTCTCTCAAAGGTTTCTTTTGTTGGTCTCGGCTTTTCTTCCCTCGAATATTTACCTAGTTGGTGTATGTTTACAATATCCTCAGGACCACATACTACTCCAAGCTTTCTTATCAGGTCTACAACCCTAGCTTTATTTTCTTCAAGTCTCCCCTGCCATGTTGGCTCCCGGGATTCACCTATGCCTGAGATTACCACTGTCTTCTCCTTATCAAGTGCCTGTCTGATGAGTGGGTTTGCCCTCTCCATCACAACGTCTTTCATTTTTTCGATTACTGTGTGTGTGTGTGTGTGTGTGTTGGTGCGTGTGTATGTGTGTGTGTGCGTGTGCGTGGGTGCGGGCGTGCGTACGCGGGCACGTGTGTGTGTGTGTCTGTATGAGTGGAGCTATATCAACATGATACTATCAATATGTATCATATATTATATCCACATGATTAAAGAATACACCCTTTTGATTCATTGTTAAAATTCATTGCTCAAGACTAAAAGCAAAGTAAGTGTAAGGAAAGGGATCTATAATTACTGATCTCTTTCTGTTTCATTAATACTCATAATGTGTCAGCATGCGAGCGTTTATATGTAACTAGTCATAAATTCTTAAGCTACAGGTTTTCTAATATAATATGTTGTTAGGAGTAAATATGATAATATAATTAATAGATAAGAGCCTTTTTTTGCAGCTCCCCTGTTCAGTTTCTATTTTGATTCACCAATACTTATCCTATGTGAGTCTGTGTATGTGAAGGGTTTATATGTACATTGTCACTAAAAATAAGTATCATAGATGTTCTTGCTTATTAGCATCTTTTTACAGTGTTCACAAGGCGTCGCTGTTTTTCACTCAAGTGTCTTTGGACTAGTGGCCCTCTCCATTATTCAGCTTTTTATTTTTATTTTTTAAAAGTGTGACACCGGGACAGGCAAAAACTGCCCTCATCAATAAAGGCCCGGGCACGAGAAAATACCAAGACGAAGAAAAAGAAAAAGGTTAAGGGCAAGGCAGAGATGAGGTAATGACACACAAAGGAAAACGACAGACAGAAAAAAAGTCAAAGTACAGAGGACCCAGCACCGAGTAAAGCTGACTGTGTTCCCCATTTTTTCGAGTTAATACTTACACATTTAAATATATGTGATGCAATAATACACACGTTCTATTCATTACCAAAAGTTTACGCACATGAGTAAAGCTGAGATTAAATACAAGTATGGGAGCAGAGCCTTATAAACTCTTCATTTCCTGGTTGATTTCCTTTCTGAATTGCTTATATGTGAGTGTTTGCAACTAAACAGACTATGTGGATATTGTTATTAGTCATAGATATATACTTACCTTGTTAAATTAATTTAATAAAGCTATACACAATATATTGACATATATTAGATATACATTGTTAAGAGTAAAACTTGTGGCAAAAAGAGAGCAAAACCAATCGTAGGAATTCACTGTCTCCCGGTCAGCTTTTTTTTTTTATCATGTGTATGTGCGTGTAAGCATGTGAAGTGTTTGTATGTACATGTTATACATGTAACTGTTTATATATACTCGTATCATATATTTGCACTACATATTCCTAATAATATTTAATATTTTCTAATGAACAATTATATATAGGTTAGGTAATAAGTAATTAAGATGGTGAAATAAAAGTGTTGGGGAAAAGTGAAAATTCATCACTCCTACGACGTCATTA
>JAXCGZ010000165.1:120000-121747 GCA_037179515.1 Halocaridina rubra
TTTCACTTAATCTCTGTTGACATAAGTCCCACTCAAGGCAGATGGAATTCAAGGATGAGCTCCTTGCCGAGTCTCTTGCAGCCATAAGACAAATATGTACGAGATAACAGGTACGCCACTCTGGGCCACTATTCGAAGGGAAGAGACGGAAGATGGGAAGGACGAGAAGAGAAGGAATAACGGAATAGATATGGAACTGACAGAAGAGGAGAGAAGGAAGAAAAGGAATTATAGAAGAATGAACCGACAAATGAAAGGAGGGAGAAGGATGGGAAGAGAAGGATGACTACAAAGAAAATTGAAGACTGACAATTGAAATGAAGAGGAAGTACCAGTAATGGATGACGGAATAGAGAAGGAACTGACACTCGAAAAGATGAAGTACACGGAAAGGGTGATGAAATTAAGAAGAGGGATTGACAAATGAGGGAGCAGGAAGAACTAGAATTTAAGTGTGACAGAATAGTAGAAGAAAAGACTGAAATTTGAAAGGTCGAAGTACGAGGATGGGACGATAACTGAAGAATGGAGTGCCTGATAGATTCAAAATACAATGGAATATGATATATATTTTGCTTAGTGGCACTCGAAAAATTATTACATTTAAGAAGCCCAGAAACTGCCATACGTCCAATGAAAATTATACTGACTGTAAGGGCGAAATCACATGAAACATCTTTATATAAAAAATAAAAAAAAGCTAAAACTGATGACAGAAAAATGACTATAATTACTCATTCACAATTCCATAACGTGACCTCAAAAGCCATATAGTTACTGCGAGGTTACCTAATATACCTTGACATTTGATACAATATTGAATATACAATTGATTTGTCACCTCAATTGCACCTACTCTATGTTCAGCAAGAGACTTTAATATCTAAATTGTTTTCTTCATACGGAATTGTTAACGACAGTCTCAACACCGAGGCCATGATTTTATTAGCTTGTAGTGACTGCTTTAATGGACACATCCCAGGTACGAGAACTTTATAAAATTTTGGGATGGTTTTTAAGAACCGAGATCTTTAATTATCTAGCTCGTAATCTGTCAGCTTGTGGGGAGGCATCCAGGGTGTCAGTTTTGTCATTACATAATGTTTGCCTGGAATAAGAGTAAAAGAACATAAGAAAAATACTAGATTACAATTAATCAGGTTTACGGGAGGACTCCAGGGACTGAATATTAATACGAGACTTTAAGATGGAGTTTAAAAACAAAGAGAGCAAGAAATAATTAACACCTGTTTGTAGTTAAAAGGGACTAAGGGAAAGCACCCAAGTGCCAGTAGTAAGCCCTAAAGACACCAGTCCGATCTCGTATGAAATTCTCGATCAGAACCCACGCTGTAATCTTACCTAAGGTATGGATACCAATATCCTCAATAAGATGGAAATAATGCACTTCGTTCATATACGAGTAAGAGAGGGATGGCGCCTAAATATTTCAAAGATTTTTGGAGGGATATAATTTTACTAAAATAACTGGTATATACTTACTCATACACATAAAGGAAAGCAATGCCATGTTTTTGTCTTTTATCTTGAGAGCTAATACGGTCCAAAGATCTTGACATTTTGTGTATGTGAACGTTCAGAGCATGCGCGTGTAAATACTTGATCATTCTCATGGAGAGAGACATGTGCTCATAACTTCTTATCTAAAGATCAGTGTCATATTTTAATTCCCTAAGACAAATCACATGTGTGTGTGTGTGTGTGTTGGTGCGTGTGTATGTGTGAT
>JAXCGZ010000166.1:0-7500 GCA_037179515.1 Halocaridina rubra
CTGACCACACACACACACACACACACACACACACACACACACAAAATACAATCAGCGCAAGAACAGTGCAACATCAATTTTATGAATACCTCCCTTGCATTTGCTATAATAAATTGCAATAAAACACGTTATGAACATACAGACACATACACACACACACATTAAGGATATTGTTCTTTTCATAATGCATCCGGGGACAATGAGAGAGAGAGAGAGAGAGAGAGAGAGAGAGAGAGAGAGAGAGAGAGAGAGAGAGAGAGAGAGAGAGAGAGAGAGAGAGAGAGAGAGAGACTGTCATTTACACAATAATGAATGAGTTTCAATAGACAACGCTTTTGTTAGATAAATAGATAGATAGATAGAAATATATGGAAAGAAAGATTAGTCTGTATATTATTATACCCAGTGAGACGTTAGCAAAATAAAACAAATATGGAAGTAATTAAATAAGTAAAAATATGGCAAAATTACATAAGAAAAAAATAAGTAAAAGGACTACTCAAAATAAATAAAATATATGAATAAATAAATTAAGGAACTATATATATATATATATATATATATATATATATATACATATACATAAATATACCTTGGCTGTTTCTCCCTTTAATTGGGGGGTAGCCGACATCAAGAAAGGAAAACAAATAGGGGGATTACTTTGCTCTATGGGCAATGACGAGGGAGCTAGCGACCGTTCAGATGGCACTGCTGGAGTGCCACAGCCCATCCTCCCGGCTCTTCCACAACCTGTGTCGCTTCACAACTGCCAACACCTCCTACTGCCCCTGCCACAGGGCTACCTCTGTAAGATGCAGCCCCATGGTAACAGCAGATGCCCATCAGAGCCGCGTCACAATCGCTCGCCACTCATTCCTATTCCCAGCACGCTCGCTTGCTTCCCTCACGTCCATCCTCCTATCATTCAGAGCTCTCCTTACTCCATCCATCCATCCAAACCTAGGTCTCCCTCTAGCATTTCTCCCATCAACTCTCGCATTCATCACCTTTTTCAGCAGCCTTTCATCATCCATCCTTTCCACATGGCCAAACCATCTCAGAACATTCATATCTACTCTGGCTGCAATTTCTCTCCTCACACCCGTTCTTGCTCTCACCACTTCATTCCTAACCCTATCCAATCGAGATACATCAATCATACTCCTCAGGCATTTCATCTCAAACACATTTAGTTTCCGTCTCTCACTTACTTTCATACCCCATAACTCTGATCCATACATCACAGTTGGCACAACCACTTTCTCATACAAAACTTTCTTAACATTCATATCCAACCCTCTATTCTTCATCACTCCTTTCAATGCACCCAACACTTTACATCCTTCATTCACTCTGTGACACACATCTGCTTCCACTCCACCATTTGCAGCTATAACCGAGCCTAAATACTTAAACTGATTAACTTCCTCAAGTGTCTCTCCATTCAACATAACATTCAATCCAGCGCCATCCTCATTTCTTGTATACCTCATAACCTTACTCTTTCCCACATTCACTCGCAGCTTCCTTCTCTCACACACCATTCCAAATTCTGACACTAACTGACACAGCTTTTCCTCTGAATCTGCCACCACCACAGTATCATCTGCAAACAGCAACTGATTCAGCTCCCACTCGTTATCATCCCCATCTACCATTCTCAAACCTCGATCACGCACTCGCTCATTCACCTCTCTTACAACTCCATCAATATACAAATTGAACAGCCATGGTGACATCACACATCCCTGTCTCAGTCCCACACTCACTGGAAACCACTCACTCACTTCATTCCCTACCCTAACACAAGCTCTACTACCCTCATACAAACTCTTCACTGCATGCAACAATTTATCATTGATTCCATATAATCTCAAAACATTCCACATAGCCTCTCTATCAACTCTATCATATGCTTTCTCCAGATCCAAAAATGCAAAATACACATCCTTACCCTTTGCTAAATATTTCTCACATAACTGCCTAACTATAAAAATCTGATCTATACAACCTCTACCTCTCCTAAAACCACTCTGCACTTCTGCGATCACATATTCTGTCTTATCCCTAATCCTATTAACCAGTATCCTACCATACACTTTTCCTACCACACTCAACAAACTTATACCCCTAAAATTACTGCATTCATACATATCCCCCTTACCTTTGTATAGGGGCACTATACAGGCAATCACCCAATCCACTGACATCAATGACAACATAAAGCATATATTAAACACTCTCACTAACCATTCCAATGCAGTCACATCCCCTTCTTTCAACATCTCCACTCTCACACCATCCATTCCAGGTGCTTTACCTGCTTTCGCTTCATACAATGCCCTTTTCACCTCCTCTCTTGTAACTCTCTCTCATTTTCATCTCCCATTACTGGCTCTTGAACCCCTCCCACTGCCACTATAGCTGCCTCTCTATCTTCCTCAACATTCAGCAAGCACTCAAAATATTCTGCCCATCTTTTCCTTGCATCGTTCTCTCTTAACATCTGTCCATTCACATCTTTCACTGTCTCTTCCATCCTCGATCCACCCTTCCTTGCTCTCTTCACTTCTTTCCAAAACTTCTTTTTATTCTCCTCATATGACCTACTAAAATCCTGTCCCCACCTAACATTTGCCAACCTCTTCTCTTCCTCTACCTTCCGCTTGGTTTAGACATTTTTCTCCCTATATCTTTCATACTTCTCCCTACTTTTACACTGCAGCCATTCCTCAAAAGCCCTCTTTTTCTCTTCCACCTTCATTTTCACCCCATCATTCCACCACTCACTGCCCCTCCTCATGCCACCTCCAACAAACCTCTTTCCACACACATCACTTGCATGTCCCACAAAACATTCTTTCATCAACCTCCATTCCTCCCCTAACTCCCCAACTTCTCTTTCTTTCACCCTGTCATATGCCACTCTCAACCTGTCCTGATATTCCTGTCTCTTCTCTGGCTTTTTCAATTCTTCTACCTTCACTATTTCCCTTCTACATCCCCCCACACTATTTCCCCACTCTTTTGCTACTACCACTTTTGCTTCAACCAAAAAATGATCAGACATCCCAGCAGCCACACCCCTGAATGCATGTACATCTTTCACTCTACCAATCATGCTCTTTGCTACCAACACATAATCCATCAATGCTCTTTTTTTCACTCTTCCATTTGCCACTCTCATCCATGTATACTTATTTATTAACTTCTTCTTAAGTAAACTATTACCTATCACCAACTCTTGCTCCACACACATATCTAACAGTCTCTCGCCACTCTCATTCCCACCTGGTACTCCATACTTTCCTACAACACCTTCTATCTCTCCATCACCCACTCTGGCATTCAAGTCACCCAACACATCTACATAGTTCCTTCTACTCAGACCATCCACACATCTAGTTAACTCATTCCAGAATTCATCCCTCTCTTCCTCACTTCTCTCACATCCTGGCCCATATGCACTAACAAAAGCCCAACATTCCCTTCCTATCCTAGCCCTCACCCACATCAGCCTAGATGACACTTCTTTCCATTCCACTACCTGATTTACCATCCATTCACTCAGCAATAATGCCACACCTTCTCTCGCTCTCCCCCTTTCAACCCCAGACACCCTACCCGTCACATCACCAAATGCAACTTCTCCTTTTCCTTTCATCTTCGTCTCACACAATGCCAATACATCCATCCTCCTCTTACCAAACATATATCCAATCTCACCTCTTTTGCTCTCTATCGTACTACAACCACGCACATTTAGACACCCCAAAACTAGAGTTTGGGGAGAAGTTATTCTCCCCTCTACTCCCCTTCTTCTTTGACGTCTCGCAGAAGGTTGATACAAGGGGGGATTCCTAGTCCCCCCGCCCCGTCCACTTTTAGTCGCCTTTTACGATACGCAGGGAATACGGTGAGGCTATTCTTTGATATTGTGCCCGCCCCACAATATATATATATATATATATATATATATATATATATATATATATATATATATATATATATATATATATATATATATATATATATATATATATATAATATATATATATATATATATATATATATATATATATATATATATATATATAATACATATATATAAATGTGTGTGTATGTGTGCGTATGTATATAATAATCTATCACAAAAATATGAACACGTGACACACAGATGAAAAGAGGGCGGCAAAGGCAGCAATAATAAAACGCCGGAATATGGTGAGATCTTCCACACTGTCATTCAGTCCGTCTTCAGGGATGGACTGAAATACATTCTGAAAGATCTCAGCACTCCATTCTCTCATTTTTCCTTCGTAGCTGATCTTTGTTTATATGTGCGTGCATGTGTGCGTGCTCGAATGCGTGCGTGTATGTATATATATATATATATATATATATATATATATATATATATATATATATATATATATATATATATATATATATATATATATATAAACGATAATTAAATTAGCTAAAAGGTGTGTCTGAGGTGTCTTTTGTTTCTTCTGGTGACTGTGTTCTTTGGCCCGGCAACCCCCTTACAAGGGGGAATGTGGTGATTTTATATAAATACGTAGTAAAAGCAATAGAGGCAAAAAAATAAAAAATAAAATAAAATAAAAAATAAAATATATATATATATATATATATATATATATATATATATATATATATATATATATATATATATATATATATATGACACCAGGATGGGCAAAAAATAAATAAATAAATTGGGTCTGGGTACTAAGAAAATAAAAAGTAATGAGAAACTGATATGGAGATTGTTGTGACTTGTCAGATGTGAAGGAATAATAAGAGATGTGTAATGAATATCAAAGAATATTCGGTGTTGATGCAGGCATAGATACACATATATTCAAAATATAACTTATGAGATTCAGATTCAAGTAGTAGTAGTAGTAGTAGTAGTAGTAGTAGTAGTAGTAGTAGTAGTAGAACCAAGAAGAATAAAAATTTGACAAAACTGTGTGTGTGAGAGAGAGAGAGAGAGAGAGAGAGAGAGAGAGAGAGAGAGAGAGAGAGAGAGAGAGAGAGAGAGAGAGAGAGAGAGAGAGAGAGAGAGAGAGAGAGAGAGAGAGAGAGAGTCAAAGTCAAAGTCAAAAACTTTATTCCATCAAAAATGGCTATTACATGATAATTAATCTAATTACAAATTACAATGTAAAATGTCAAAATAAAACAAATGAAATTTGCAAAGCACAAAATCAAAATATTTACACATTAAAATAAGCATACGTACACTTCGTCTACCCAATGGGAGGATAATAATGAGACTAAAATCACTTATTAAGTAGGTGATTTAAAAGATGAGATTTAAGTGAGGGTAATGTTTGGCAGCTTCTTAAGTTTGCGGGTAAAGAGTTCCAAAGTCTCGGGCCCATTACATTTAAGGCTCTTGCCCCAATATCAGTGGAAGTTCTGGGCACGTAAAAAGAATTCTGATATCTGGTGTTGACGTTATTGATACGCACTTGATTAACTGTTGGCAATGAGAAGAGTCATTCCGGTAATATTCCATGATTTATTTTAAAAACTAAAAGACAGATATTATATATGAACTTCATGTCCATCCTTAGAGAGAGAGAGAGAAAGAGAGAGAGATGCTTCTTTACTGCAAATCTGTGATAACTAATCTCTTTTTCTTTGCCTCCGTGGGATAAAGTCCCACAGTGGATGTAGTTCTTGAAAGTGGCTTTATAAATATAAATATAAAGGATAGAGGCTTTCTACCTTGCATATCGCAAAAGTCGACGAAATGGGGGGGAACGGGGAGACTGGGAATCAATCCACTGTATTTTTCATCTTACCAGTAGCCAAAGAATGCGGGGGTATTCAGGCAGGAGAGATCCATCCAGAACCCAAGTAATTGGATCTCGAATGTGCGCGATGTGATGTATCTTTTTCTATGCCTACATCAACACTGAATATTCTTGGATATTCATTACACATCTCATATTATCCCTTCACATCTGACAAGTCACAACACCCCCCATCTCTGTTTCTCTTTATTTTATATAGTCTTCGTGCCCAGGCCCGATGAGGGCTGTTTTATATTATAATTTTTTGGGCCCGTCCTGGTGTCACAATCATAAAAATAAAATAAAAAAATTGGAAGTAACAGGGAGGTGATAGGGAGTATGTTTGTGGAGAGAAAAATAGATGTACTTGCATTGAGCAAAACTAAGATAAAAGGGAATGGTGAGGTGACACTTGGGAGTGTGGTAGGTAGGGTGTCTGAAGTTGAGAAAGGGCGAGGAAGAGAGGGAGTGGCTCTGTTAGTGAGTGAAGAGATGAATAAGTGTGTGGTGAAATAATAGTGGCTAATATGAGACTGGGATGCGAGGTTTGGGCGTCTGTGAGCACATTAGTCCCAGGCAGGGGAAAAAGTGAGGAAGACAGAGATGAATTTTGGATGAAATTCAACGAGGGTGTGGAAGACTTGTGAATGAATGTGAATGTGGTGTTGATGGGAGATTTGAATGCTAGAGTAGGGAATGAGCCATTGGATGATGTCATTGGGAAGTATGGAGTACCTGGCAGAAATGAGAATAGAGAGAAAATACTAGAAATGTTTAATGACAGTGAGTTGTTGATGGTTAATACTGTATTTAATAAGAAGGAAGTGCACAAATATACATGGATCAGAGTAGATAATGGAAGAGTAGTTGACAGAGCATTAATGGCTTATGTTGTGGAGGACAGAAGGGTGACTGGAATACCATTTGATGTGAATGTACTGAGAGGAGCTAGTGGTGGAATATCTGATCATTATTTCGTGAATTGTAGATTGAGAGCAGGAGGAAAGTGGAGAAAGAGGAAAAGCGACAGACGAAGAGAGGTACTACATGTAATAGAACTGAATAAGAAAGAGAAAAGTTGAGAGGATATGGCTAGTCTGAGGAATGTATGGTATGCAGATGGGCAATTGCTAATAGCTGAAGTAAAGGTGAGAGGGAGATGGGATGAGTAGCTGAAGGAACTGCTAATGAGGAAGATGACAGAGATGCAGAAGTTATGGCTGTGGGGAATTAATGAAAAATGCCAATGTTGCTGATGAGAATGATACAGAAATAACAAAAAAAAGGCAGTACATTTGGCACAGACATCAATGAAAGCAGGTAAAGCACCAGGAATAGATGGATGTCATGTAAAATGCTTGTCAAAAGGTGGGGAGGCATTAACAGAATGGATTGTTAAGTTACTGAATGCTGGAGGAGTGCATTTGTGGTTCCACTTTACAAAGGGAAAGGAAATAAGTATGAGTGTAGTAGTTTTAGAGAAATTAGTTTGTTGAGTGTAGTTGGTAAGGTGTACGGAAGACTGCTAATTGAAAGAATTAGGAAAAGTACTGAGAGATCAATTGGGGAAGAACAGTGTGGGTTCAGGAGAGGAAGAGGGTGTGTGGATCTGGTGTCTGTGGTAGAAGTGATTGGTTTGAACTAAATGTAAGGTTACGTCAAGGTTGTG
>JAXCGZ010000166.1:17500-30000 GCA_037179515.1 Halocaridina rubra
TTTCAAGTGAAGAGAGATATGTTTCCTTAGTAGTTTCTCCATAAGTTTGCAAACTATGCTGGTCAAGGAAACAGGTCTATAGTTCAGAGCCGTATCCCTCCTTCCCTTTTGAAGATAGGTATCACATTTGCTTGTTTCCAGCATCTTGGAATCTCCCCCGACTCCAGTGACTCCTTAAATATGATACTTAGTGCCACTGATATTGTGTTTGCGCATTTTTTAAGCACATGAGGGGATATGTCATCGGGACCTGTAGCTTTATGAACATCTAAATCCATCAGCGCTTTGCATACCTCTGTGGCTGTAAGGTTGATGTTCTCTAATACCGGCCCTTGAGCTTCTGTCACTGCAATCTGAGGGGGTGGGGTATTTTCTACTGTAAATACTGACTGAAACTCCTTGTTCAATTCTTTGCAGATCTCTTCATCCGTCTCAGTGATGCTTCCATCCGCTCTCTTTAGCCTTAAAACCTGTTCTTTTACCTTCAGTTTTCCTCTGATAAAGCTGTGGAAAAGCTTGGATTTTCCTTAGCCTTCCTGGTGATGTCCCTCTCATAATCTCTCTCTGCCTCTCTCCTTTTACTTAGGTAGTCATTTCTTGCTCTTTTGTAGGTTTGCCAGGCATTTATGTTTTTTCTCCTCCTATACCTTTTCCAGCATTTGTCTCTCCACTCCTTAGCTCTTTTACACCCATTATCGAACCATTTCTCTCTGGCATGAATTACATCTACTTTGGTGAAAGGTATGCAGCAATCTACTATCTTCCCATATTTCTCACAAAATATGTCATACATTTCTTGTACAGATTTGTTGTAAAATAAGGTTCTCCAGTCAATAACTGCAAAAAGCTCATTCATTTTGATGTAATCTCCTTTCGGATAGTTCCTCCTCATGTCCTCAGTGCCTCTACTCTCAGGAAGAATGTCTTCAATGATATACTCCATCAACAACACACAGTGGTCACTCTTTCCAATTGGTGGTTCATACTCAATTTTTTCAATATCCAACACATTATCTGTGAACACTAGATCAAGTAGTGTGTGTGTGTGTGTGTATGCGTGTGTGTGCCTAAGAAAGCATATTCCATTTGGCTTAGCTGAGAGCCATGATCACTACATCACTTTGGCAGCTTTCGGACGTTCCGATTCCATTAAATTTGCACGCGCACACACACATACATAATATTTGCAAAACAACCTGTAAGGTATTCCTTTTGAAGGCCCAAATATCAATCTATATATCTATATATCTACCTGACAGCAAGGAACAGAGTGAGAAAGATATATATATATATATATATATATATATATATATATATATATATATATATATATATATATATATATATATAGAGAGAGAGAGAGAGAGAGAGAGAGAGGAGAGAGAGAGAGAGAGAGAGAGAGAGAGAGAGGAGAGAACAATAAGTATTAATATATCGATTATCCATCTATCTTTCTGTCCTGTTTAATTCTCATATGAAAATCATGGAAATGATAAGGAGGGAGAGAGAGAGAGAGAGAGAGAGAGAGAGAGAGAGAGAGAGAGAGAGGAGAGAGAGAGGAGAGAGAGAGAGAGAGTTCCATACCACATATATGTAACTAATACGATTAATCAGGGCTTTTAACCTCTCTACCTCTTCCTTCTCCTCCTCCTCTTCCTCCTCCTCCACCGTTTCTTCTTTCTCATATTAATTTCTTACTTAACTCAGATCATCGCTTTCATTTGCCAATTCTCTTACTTAATCCTCTTCCTTATTTCTTCATCTCCTCTTCCTTGTTTATATGTTCCTCCTTTTTCTTCATCTCTTCCATTGTCTAATTATTGTCTTCTCCTGCTCCATCTCCTCTTATTTTTCTACGTCTTTTTCGTATTCATACATTTCCATCAACTCTCATCCTCATCCTCTTTCTTCCTTCATATCTTCCGCCTCCTCCTCGGTCCCCTTCTTCCCTAGTCTTCTATATATCTTCCTCTCCTCTTCTTCCTGCTTCTTTTATTCTTCATTTTTCCTCTTCTCTTTCAGCTCTCCAAAGCTTATCCTTCTCCTTCTTTTTCTTCCTTATTCTTCTTCCATTTTCTGCTCCTCCTTAGTTCCATTTTTCATTCTTCTCCTCTTCCGCCTCCTCCACCTTCCTTATTTTTATCCTCATCTATTATTTAATGAATTTCTATCTCCTCCTCAGGGTCCTCCTACTTCATCTTCTCCTTCTTTTATTTATCCACATCCTCCTTCTGTCCTCTTCCTCTTCTTCCTTCCTTCTTCCTCCTCCTTCTTCACAAGAAAATAATATAAATGAAATAAATACAGAATTAGCTACAGGGGGAGAGAGAGAGAGAGAGAGAGAGAGAGAGAGAGAGAGAGAGAGAGAGAGAGAGAGAGAGAGAGAGAGAGAGAGAGAGAGAGAGAGAGAGAGAGAGAGAGAGAGTAGTCTCCAATCCATCAAATTTCTGCCAAAGAGAAAAAAATGGCTGATAATCCCTTCAGCCTATACTGTAGTGTTCTCTGAAGGAGAACATATCCATGTGGTAATGTGAATTATTTATTACGAATCCTTACACTTACACTTACACACATACATACAAACACACACATACACATACAGGCCCAAGCTTGACTACTCGGTGGCTGGAGTACAACTTCAAGAGACAGAAAATGAGAGAGATCTAGGAGTAAACATATTGGCAGATTTGTCTCCAGAAATACATATAAATGGCGTAGTAAGGGCAGCATATGCATTCTTATCAAATGTAAGGGTAGCCTTCAGGCACATGGACAAGGAAATGTTCAGAAATATTTATGTAACCTATGTGATGCCAAAACTGGAATATGCAGCCCCCTTTTGGAATCCGCACTTGAAAAAGCACATAGCTAAGCTTGAAAAAGTTCAAAGACATGCCACGAAACTGGTGCCAGAAATACGCAATCTCGGTTATGATGAGAGGCTGAGGGAATTAGACTTGCCATCACTCGAAAGCTAGAAGAGTAAGGGGGGATATGGTGACAGTCTTTAAATTCCTTCATGGTTATGATAGAGTGGATAGGGATCGATATTTCGATATGGCTGGCTCTAGAACTAGAGGTCATAGTTTGAAGCTTCGGAAGAAAACTTGTTTGCAGGATGTAAGGAAATACTTTTTCAGTGTAAGAGTAGTTGATAATTGGAATTCGCTAAGCGAGGAGGTAGTTAATGCTACCTCAATCCATAGTTTTAAGGACAGGTATGATAAGTATCACTAAGTCTAAAAATGGAACCGATCAGGAGACGGGAAGATACGAGCTTTGGGCTCTTTCCCGTAAACACAATTAGGTAATCACAATTAGGTAATCACACACACACACGCACGCACGCACAAACAACAACTACACACATGTAATGAAAGAGTACTAAATTTTATTAAAAAAAAAAATAAAAATAATAATAATAATAATAATAATAATAATAATAATAATAATAATAATAATAATAATAATAATAATAATAATAATACATTGTGGATGTTCTGGGAAATTTGAAATATTTTTCACATTTCTCTTCCTCCTTTCCTATCCTTTTTTCTTAAGGAGGAGGAGGAGGAGGAGGAGGAGGAGGAGGAGGAGATGATGTGTTGTTGTTATTCTTCTTCTTCCTCTTTTTCTTTCTATCAATCAATCAGTCAATCTATTTATCTCTCATTATCAATTTAATTCAATTATCTATCAACTAAAAATCTACGCATTCGTTTGTATATTAGTCTATTTACTTAACCATCCATACATCCAGCTATCTATCTGTCTACTGAGCTATCCATCCATCCATTTAGTTATTTATCTATTCATTCAATCATGTATCTATTGCTTATCCAATCATTCATCCATCTACATATCTACCTAAGCATCCATTCATGCATCTGTCTAATCATCCATCCGTTTATTAATTTATCCATCCATCTATATCTGTCTATTTTCCTATCCCTTCCTCTATCTGTCTGTCTATCTACCCAAGAAAACAATTATATATCTATTCACACAATCCATCTATCTACATTTTCCAATTCTTCATCCATCTATCCACCTATCTATCAATTTACATCTATCTAGCCATCCAACAATCCATCACTCTTTAATTCAACTATCCATCTTTATCTGCCTGTCTATTTAGCTACCCACATATCCACTCAGCTATCCATCTATTCATTTCATCATCCATCTATGTATATCTTCCAATCTTTCATCCATCTATTTAATTATCAAGTTATCTAGTCATGTATCTATCTATATATCTATTTATCTATCTATCTTCTTCTTACAATTCTTCATTCATCTATATATCTAACTTATATTCCATCCTTAATTCATCATCTATCTACTTATTGATCTAATCATCTATCTATCTATATATCTATCTATCTATCTATCTACCTTTGGCTACATTCCCCAATGCTAATCACATTGAGAATTCAATACCTGATATGTTAAGGACATCTCCATAATCAAATTTGAGTTCCTGTAATCATAATAATCACATTTATGTGTGGTTTTTGTTATCTATATTAAATGTCGCACTTGTGTAGCCATGAAATGGACACAGTTCGTAGTTCCCCGGCTCCTTGTAGGTTTATTCTGATATGACAGCATTTTTTTTTTCTTATATACTGGCAAACGTCAAAGAGGACTGTATAATTTATACAAATAGTAAGACACTATGCTTCAAGTATTTCAAGTATATCTTCTGGGGAGAGTGTATAGAGAGAGCTTCTCCCATAGAGTAAACAAATAACTTCGCTTGAAATTATCTGTGTCAAGGGTTTTTTTTGCAAACCTGGTTTGCAAGCTTTCGAGGGCCACAAGCCTCCATTGTCAGACAAATAAATAAACAATGCTGGAGATAATTCACTAGGAAAAAAGAAGATAGCTCCTAAGATCTTCTTCCATAAGGGCCAGAATATCCTTTTCCAAGAGCAAGTCCTCAACAACCAGTGTTCAAGTCTCATTATTCCCTGCTGTGTGTCCAAGGACTCTGGTGATGTATAATAAAGAATAAGTATCTCTGGATACTTTACATACTGGTAGAAGCATTATGGAAAAAGCTCTCATTATGCTCACTTCAAAGGAAATTTTGAAGCATGGTGTCTTGAGACTTCCGTAAATTATGTGGACCTCTCATGTGCTATGCTCATATGTAAAGTATCTAGAGATACTCTTTACTCATATAAATTTTTTCCTTACATATAAATAGTAGTTTTCATATTATGATTAAAAGCAAATAACAGTACACTGGGAATCCAAGAATGGATTCTTTTTACCGTGACATAAAAGTAAACACACACAAGCACACACACACGCGTGCACACACACACAAAACCTTATCATCACAAAATTTAAAACTTTTAATTTTTATTTACTGCCAGAGGGAGTTTTATACAGACTGTAAACCATCAGAAGTCTAAATTTGACAGATGAATGAAACATCTTCATATTACTTCTCGCCGTCAAGGGACCCAATTAAGAAAATAAAGAAAGAGATAAAAATAAAGCAAGAAAAAAGAAAGAAAAGGTGAGAGAAGAAGGATTAGATATTTTTCAAGGCGATTTCTCAATTAAAACTGATTGGAAAGAAGAGAATTACAGTTATCTTTGTGCAAAACTTGCTTTCTTTAATTGAAATAAATCAAATGTCAGCCTGAAGGAGCTAGATCTAGCACTTGCTAGAAGACAGAAGTCACTTTACATATATATATATATATATATATATATATATATATATATATATATATATAGAGAGAGAGAGAGAGAGAGAGAGAGAGAGAGAGAGAGAGAGAGAGAGAGAGAGAGAGAGAGAGAGAGAGAGAGAGAGAGAGAGAGAGAGAGAGAGAGAGAGAGAGAGAGAGAGAGAAAATATAAGCACTTGTCCCTTAAAAACTAGATAGATAGATAGATAGATAAATAGAAGGAGGAAAAACCTCAACACATATCCCCTACAAAATGACTGATAGATAAATAGATGCACAATGATAGATTGACAGACAGATAGACAGATATATAGACAGACAGACAGACTGATAGATAAATAGATGTACAATGATAGATTGATAGACAGATAGATAGATATATAGACAGACAGACAGACTGATAAGTAGATATAGATAGATAGAAAAAGAGAGAGTATAAATCAAAAAAATCCATAAATAAATAGAGAGAGAGATAAACAGTGAAAGATAGAAAGAGAAAACAATTGATACGTATAGATAAATATATAGATAGACAAATATATAGTTAGACACATAGACAAATAGAAGGATATAGATTGATAGAAAGATGGAATATAGAAAAGAAAATATACAGAAAAATCAAGAAAGTCCCCAATTTCATCGCCTTTCAGGACACGTATGAAGGTGTCGTTGCCAATTAGTCAATTTCGAATCCGAATATCGTACAGTCCACCTTCTGTGGCCTTTTCACCGAATCTGGTCTACTAAATTTTGGTCGTCATTTCGACGAAGCTTCTCAAAAGACATCTAAGGGAAATAATAATTATAATAATAATAATAATAATAATAATAATAATAATATCATTTATAATAATGATAATTATTATAAATAAGGTTTTCCTTATTCAAATGAAATATAGAACTCAAATTGATAAGCTATGACACGCAATAACAAGACGTGTAATATGATAAGCATTATATAGAATTTAAAACTTTAACCAACCTGACCTCATATCACAAAAGGTCAAGAATGAACATCAAGTTAAGTCTTATTAAGTTGAAGATGTAACATATATTAAGACATGTACTATGTTGTCATATAGTATTATTTAAAACTTTAACTAACCTAACCTAATATCACAAAAAGCCAAGAATGAACATCAAGTTAAGTCTGATTAAGTTGAAGATGTAACATATACTAAGACATGTGCTATGTCGTCATATAGTATGTTTTAAAACTTTAACCAACCTAACCTAATGCCACAACAAAAGGCATGAACGAACAACACACAAAGTTAGTTTAGGTTGGTTAAGATGAATTCATTTGGCCACTGGGGAAGTAAGACATCCTGATTCAGTGTCGGTTCCAGGCCTGAATTAACGTAGAGAGTTGATGTCAGCAATGGCATGTGGACGTAGATATTTAAGAGGAAAACAAACATTATAATTTTCAAAAGGCTATTGTGAAACATCGACCCCATGTGGACATACATAGGATACAGATGGCTCAATCGAAAACAACTTGAGCATATGTTACGAAACACAATATAATATGATATATGATATGACGGGACATAATACATGATGTGATACATATATGAAGATATGAGAACATATGACATAATAAATATGTAAGAAAATTATTATATTCCATATGTTGACAAAATATGTAACATCTTAGGACATGATTTGATATGAAATATGAGAGATATGACGTTACATATATATATTTGAGAAACTTATATGAAATATGGTGATATGACATCATATGACATTCATGTTAATACCCGAAAAGAAATGACACATTAAAGACATGAGCTACAAATATGGTCAAATATATATAGGCAAATAAAAGATATGATATATATGTTAATATGACATGACATAGGGCATGGTATGATACGACATGTCATAATATAACATGACATGACATGATATGAGATTAATATGATATATGAAATGATATAACATGTCCTCACCTCAGTCAAGGAAAACTGGTGACCGTGTTTCTGTCTCCTGTAAAGCAAAAGAAAAGAAAAGAAAATAATAATTAATAATAATAATAATAATAATAATAGTTGTAGTTGCAGAAGTAGTGATAGAAGCAGCAGTAGTAGTAGTAGTAGTAGTAGTAGATACTGCAGTAGACGTAGCAGTAATTGTAAAAGTAGTAGTCTATCTATCTACCTTGGCTGTTTCCCCCTTTACTTGGGGGGTAGCCGACATCAAAAAAAGAAAACAATAAGGGGATTACTTTGCTCTCTGGGCAATGACGAGGGAGCTAGCGACCGTTCAGATGGCACTGCTGGAGTACCACAGCCCATCATCCTCCCGGCTCTTCCACAACCTGTGTCGCTTCATGACTGCCAACTCCCCTACTGCCCCTACTACAGGGCTACCTCTGTAAGATGTAGCCCCGTGGTAACAGCAGATGCCCATCAGAGCCGCGTCACAATCGCTCGCCACTCACTCCTATTCCTAGCACGCTCACTTGCTTCCCTCACGTCCATCCTCCTATCACTCAGGGCTCTCCTTACTCCATCCATCTACCCAAACCTAGGCCTCCCTCTAGCATTTCTCCCATCAACTCTCGCATTCATCACCTTTTTCAGTAGTAGTAGTAGTAATAAAAGATTATGCACACAAATCAAGCATATAGGACGACGTGTACATATACAGATATGAACACAAAACCATGTACGTATAAAAAAAAACACATATACTAGAGGAAATGTCCATTTGAGAAAAGAAAATGTATATGGACTTACATACATACCAATATTCATGTACACGCAGAATAAATCATGTCTGTGTACATATATAAATATCAAAATACATACACATATACGAATATATATATATATATATATATATATATATATATATATATATATATATATATATATATATATATATATATATATAATACTTACACCAAAACATACATACACAAACACATGTACACGTACAAATAAAATGGAGAAAGTTTAGAGTTCTACGCAGCAGGTGACAGAAATAAGTAATCTCAGTTACAAAGGATAAATGAGTTAGTTTTGCCATCGCTTGAAGCTAGTGGGAAGAAGGGGGATATAGTGACGGTTTTTATATTCCTTCATGGTTTAACAGAGTGGACAAGGGAGCGATATATTGATATGGGTGGCTCTAGAACTAGAGGTCACAGACTGAAATTTCGTAAGAGATCTTCTTTGTAGGATGTAAGGAAGTATTGTTTTAGTGTAAGTATTGTTATTGACTGGAATTAGCTAAGAGAGGAAGCAGTAAATGCTAATTGTATTCATAAATTTAAGGACAATTATGATAAGTATCGTCAGGTAAAAAAAAAAGTCAATCAGGAGACGGGGCGTTACGGTAATAGGGCTCTTTCGCGTAAAAACAATTATGAAAATACGATTTTATATATACACAGACACACACGCACATACACTGAGCCCCCGATTATTCAAATGGGGGGGATTTCCAATGACTATTATTATTATTATTCTAATATTTCGTATTATCTACCTTGGAATTCACATCAATAATTTACATAAAAATAATTTTAAAACATCAT
Organism: Halocaridina rubra; assembly: GCA_037179515.1. Classification (NCBI taxonomy): domain Eukaryota; kingdom Metazoa; phylum Arthropoda; class Malacostraca; order Decapoda; family Atyidae; genus Halocaridina; species Halocaridina rubra. The sequence goes on from JAXCGZ010000166.1 coordinate 26,759, forward strand.
CAAATTTTTGTCACAACTATATATATGATAATAGGTGAGAGAGAGAGAGAGACAGAGAGAGAGAGAGAGAGAGAGAGAGAGAGAGAGAGAGAGAGAGAGAGAGAGGAGAGAGAGAGAGAGAGAGAGAGAGAGAGAGAGAATGTTTTATGTATCAACATTGGTTTTATCTATCTAGATTAGTTATTTATATTTTTATTAGTCTGTCTATAGGCTCGTTACTTTTCTGTGTGTGTGTGTGAGAGAGAGAGAGAGAGAGAGAGAGAGAGAGAGAGAGAGAGAGAGAGAGAGAGAGAGAGAGAGAGAGAGAGAGAGAGAGAGAAACCCTGTCCCACACGCAATAAGATGATGATGATGATGATTATCATCATTATTATTATTATTATTATTATTATTATTATTATTATCATATTTCAATATCATTAGCATCATTATTAATGCTATTATTACTAATTTTAATATCATCATTAATATAACCACTTATTACGCTTATCATTGTTATTTTAATATCTTATCATTGTTATTTTAATATCATCAATATTATTAATATTATTATTATTATTATTAGTAGTAGTAGTAGTAGTACTAGTAGTAGTAGTAGTAGTAGTAGCATTTATTTTTCATTACATTTATTGTTTAAATTATATAAATTAGTGAAGCAGGACCTACTTTTCTTTATATTAAAAAAAAACTGCTTCTGTGCGACTTTGAGACGGAAAAACAAAAAGAAATAAATACGCACGCATTCACGTACACTTAAAAACATGAGACTGTACAAGGACATGCACACACAAACGCACAAGCGTGCATGCACATGCGTCACATATAATGAACTTAAAGGCTTATTATAATTACATTAATGGTTCTTTTCTTTTTGACAGACGGTTAAAGCACCTGGAAACTTTACTGCTTAACTGGGCTAAGTATTAAAAGAAGTGCCAGGCCCATTTTGCATTCCCCCCCTCGACGAAGCTGATTAGCACCAAAGGGAAGATAATCTCTGTACGTATGGAAATCAAGTAGAGGTACAGGAGCTTCCAAAGGATGTTTCGGAGCATTTCTAACCCATTAATCTGCCTTTGGGTCTCTCCCTCCTGATTTTCACTTTGGGTTTACTCCCCAACAATTTCATACTCCTGTATGCGCATGCGCATGCAGCAACACTGCAGATAGAACCACCTACTGTCATATATATAAATAAATATATATATATATATATATATATATATATATATATATATATATATATATATATATACAAAATATAACATATATATATATATATATATATATATATATATATATATATATATATATATATATATATATATACAAAATATAACATATATATATATATATATATATATATATATATATATATATATATATATATATATATATATATATATATATATATATATATATATATACGTACAGGTTGAAAGTGCATATGACAGGGTGAAAGAAAGAGAAGTTGGGGAGTTAGAGGAAGAATGGGGGTTGATGAAAGAATGTTTTGTGGGGCATGCAAGTGATGTGTGTGGAAAGAGGTTTGTTGGAGGTGGCATGAGGAGGGGCAGCGAGTGGTGGCATGAAGGGGTGAAAATGAAGGTGGAAGAGAAAAAGAGGGCTTTTGAGGAATGGCTGCAGTGTAAAAGTAGGGAGAAGTATGAAAGATATAGGGAGAAAAATATGGAAACCAAGCGGAAGGTAGAGGAAGAGAAGAGGTTGGCAAATGTTAGGTGGGGACAGGATTTTAGTAGGTCATATGAGGAGAATAAAAAGAAGTTTTGGAAAGAAGTGAAGAGAGTAAGGAAGGGTGGATCGAGGATGGAAGAGACAGTGAAAGATGTGAATGGACAGATGTTAAGAGGGAATGATGCAAGGAACAGATGGGCAGAATATTTTTGAGTGCTTGCTGAATGGTGAGGAAGATAGAGAGGCAGCTATAGTGGCAGTGGGAGGGGTTCAAGTGCCAGTAATGGGAGATGAAAATGAGAGAGGGAAATTACAAGAGAGGAGGTGAAAAGGGCATTGTATGAGGCGAAAGCAGGTAAAGCACCTGGGATGGATGGTGTGAGAGAGGAGATGTTGAAAGAAGGGGGTGTGACTGCATTGGAATGGTTAATGAGAGTGTTTAATATATGCTTTATATTGTCAATGGTGCCAGTGGAATGGGTGATTGCTTATATAGTGCCCCTATACATAGGTAAGGGAGATATGTATGAATGCAGTAATTTTAGGGGTATAAGTTTGTTGAGTGTGGTAGGAAAAGTGTAAGGTAGGATACTGATTAATAGGATTAGGGATAAGACAGAAAGTGTGATCGCAGAAGTGCAGAGTGGATTTAGGAGAGGTAGAGGTTGTATAGATCAGATTTTTATAGCTAGGCAGTTATGTGAGAAATATTTAGCAAAGGGAAAGGATGTGTATTTTGCATTTTTAGATCTGGAGAAAGCGTATGATAGAGTTGATAGAGAGGCAATGTGGAATGTTTTGAGATTATATGCAATTAATGTCAAACTGTTGCATGCAGTGAAGAGTTTGTATGAGTGCAGTAGAGCTTGTGTTAGGGTTGGGAATGAAGTGAGTGAGTGGTTTCCAGTGAGTGTGGGACTGAGACAGGGATGTGTGATGTCACCATGGCTGTTCAATTTATATATTGATGGAGTCGTAAGAGAGGTGAATGAGCGAGTGCGTGATCGAGGTTTGAGAATGGTAGATGGGGATGATAACGAGTGGGAGCTGAATCAGTTGCTGTTTGCAGATGATACTGTGGTGGAGGAAGATTCAGAGGAGAGGCTGTGCCAGTTAGTGTCAGAATTTGGAATGGTGTGTGAGAGAAGGAAGTTGCGAGTGCATGTGGGAAAGAGTAAGGTTATGAGGTGTACAAGAAATGAGGATGGTGCTGGATTGAATGTTATGTTGAATGGAGAGACACTAGAGGAAGTTGATCAGTTTTAGTATTTAGGCTCGGTTATAGCTGCAAATGGTGGAGTGGAAGCAGATGTATGTCACAGAGTGAATGCAGGATGTAAAGTGTTGGGTGCATTGAAAGGAGTGATGAAGAATAGAGGGTTAGTAATGAATGTTAAGAAAGTATTGTATGAGAAAGTGGTTGTGCCAACTGTGATGTATGGATCAGAGTTATGGGGCATGAAAGTAAGTGAGAGACGGAAACTAAATGTGTTTGAGAGGAAATGCCTGAGGAGTATGATTGGTGTATCTCGGTTGGATAGGGTTAG
>JAXCGZ010000166.1:40000-45000 GCA_037179515.1 Halocaridina rubra
CCCCCCTCAAGTGATTCTGGCGAAAAGAAGCTGTACGAACAAGTAATACATAAACATGAAAACAAATTAACACAAATATATAATAAGAAATAATTAGCAAACTTAGAAAATATAATTAAATAAATAAATAATTAAAAATCTTTAAATAAAAACTAAAATACACTTAAATAAACAAATAAATTAATAAATAAATAAATAAATATATACTGAACTTCCGTGGCTTGATGGGTTCAAGATCAGTCTTAAATATTTCTAGGCGCATTCGGGACTCGAGTTCGATTGCGCCTAGTTCCGCTGGACATTAGGAAGGGCATCCAATCTAACTCCCCCTGTTTCAACCTATATACGTCTTCCTCTTATTCATGGGGGCTAAATGTGACACAGTAAACAGAGCATAGCATTTGTTCATGTTTTACGGGGTCACTGTTTAACAACAGCATTTTGTAGGCGAGTCAAGTTTTATGTCCGGATGCCCTTCCTTACCAAGGGCTAGGACGGCTGCCTTCTTGCGAAGGACTAGTTTGGGCAGATGAAATCCTTACCTGAGTGCATGCCCTTGCTAACCTCAGACCGTGACGGGGCGCGAACCTTCGACCTGACGCCTCAGAGTCGCGGACGCTACCGCTTGAGGCACGGTGACTACTAGTGTAATTATTACTATTATAATTAATATTATTAATATTATCATTATTTTTATTATTTTCCTTATCATGATTATTATTATATTATTATTATTATTATTATTATTATTATTATTATTATTATTATATTATAATGATGGCCGTAGGGTTCAACAGCTCAAGTAATCAAAGTAATGATTTCTTGGGTACCCCCCAACACACTACTTGGGTCACATACAGAGTACGTGGACAATGATTTTCTTCCATGAGGCTAATCAGGTGTACCTAAGTCAAGTAATAAAAACATATTTCCTGCGTATGCCCCCTACCACACTGTTTGGGTCACCAATAGTGCAAGCTGGCAAAGATATTCTGCCAGGGGGCCCAACAGTATTCCTGGCTCTAGTAACTGACACAAAGACTTCCTTCATAAGCCCCAACCATATTACTCGGGTCATTCACAGGGTAAGTGAGTGAGGATCTTCTGCTGAGGTGCAAGACATTCATAGCAAATTCAAGTAATACAATAGATGGCTTTCCTTCATATGCCCACCCCCACCACCACAATGCTTGGGTCACCCAGAGTGTAAGAAGGCAACGCTCTTCTGCCGTGGGCCCCAACACCCATACCTAGCTCAAGAAATCGAGACAAGGACTTTCTGTACACGTTCCCAAAACCACATTGCTTGGGTCATCCACAGGGCAAGTGGACAAGGATTTTCTGCTATGGACCCAAACAGCGGTACCTGGCACAAGTAATCGAGTACTCTCAACCAACAAGCCATGAAGGGGTAAAATACATATTAGAATTTGTAAAGAAATATTACAATAACATTTAAATATTAATATTACAATAATATTTATATAATAACATTACAGTATTAATATTACAATAATATTTACATAACAATATTACAATATTAACATTTATAAAGGAATATTAACATTGACTCATTAACTAACAGTTGAAAAACTCGTCAGTTACAAATGAGTTACTCGGAGGTTTACAGCTTCTGCGAAATGGCTTTTGAGATTAAATAAATACATTGAATAAATATACATACATAAATAAATAAATAATAAATAAATAAATAAATAAACAAATAAATAAATAAAATAATGGCACTCAAATAAGCTATTATTGTCTGTTCATATATACACAATCAAAGCCCTCGTTCTAACCTTTGATGTTAATTGGCAATTGCCTTTTTTATATTTGCGTGAGAGAGAGAGAGAGAGAGAGAGAGAGAGAGAGAGAGAGAGAGAGAGAGAGAGAGAGAGAGAGAGAGAGAGAGAGAGAGAGAGAGAGAGAGAGAATGACATATATACTATAAAATACACAGAACTTACGCTAGTGAGAGAGAGAGAGAGAGAGAGAGAGAGAGAGAGAGAGAGAGAGAGAGAGATGACATCTGCATTATAAATTACTCAGAACTTACGCTAGTATGCTTGTGTGTGTGTGCGGGGTGAGAGAGAGAGGAGAGAGAGAGAGAGAGAGAGAGAGAGAGAGGAGAGAGAGAGAGAGAGAGAGAGAGAGAGAGAGAGAGATTGAAATTATAATAGTTGTTTGATTCTTAACGGTTTTCTAACGGTCACATCATTTTTTGAAATTTCAATGTTATGGCTCTACGACTTTGTCGTTCTTCAGTTTTTCGACTCGTTTCATATGTCTTCCATTGTTTCAAAAATACACGTTTAAAGGGGGTTTTACACGGTCAAACGGTTCGTCGAAATGCGGTTCGACAGACAAGTGTTTGATGTGATGTTCGAAAGTGTGAACGGGGTATTTGGTTGTCGAACACGTTTGTCGAACGTGTTCGACAACCAAATACCCCGTTCACACGTTCGAACATCACTTCAAACACTTGCCTGTCGAACCGCGCTCGACGAACCGTTTGACCGTGTAAATCCCCCTTAATGTATAACCATTATTTAAAGTTCAATTATCGATTTTTAACGGATTTCTAACGGTCATAATTGCCAATTATGAAAATAAAAATTGATGGTGATGTACTTTTTTCTTGTTTTTTTTAATTTTTATTTTTCAGAGAAACATTTAATATATATGACAGTTGTTGAAATCTATTTAATTATTAATATTTTTTTTTGTTTCTGTGAGAAACATTCAATTTATAAGTTATGGAAATTATTTAACGGTTTTTAACGGTCTTTTAAGTCATGCTTGGATTTCTACAATTCAAGTTTACACTCTGTCAGTCTCGCTTTCTTCATGTTTGCCTATTTCTGAGACATTTAATAATCTACCACTAATCTATCTACCAATGTAGATATCTGTGTATCCAAGAACCTAATCTATATATCCATCACTTTTCTTATCCATCTATCTACTTCTCTATCTACATTACACCAATGAAAAATTTAGGACCAGCCCCAACTTGAGCTGGCCTGTTCTCCCAGTAGCTGGACACATTCTTAGTAGTTTTTCACATACTCATACTCATGGAGAACACCCTTAAATTGAGATCAAATATTTGCATCCAGACGCCCTTTCCAACACCAACCCTCTCCATTGATCAGGGTTTGGGACCGGCAAGGAATTGAACTGGCTAGTTCCGCCAATTAATATCTCAGTAAGATGGAAGAAAACTTATCCAGGAGGTCCTGATTAAACTGGTGGTTCAAAAGAGGGGTCTTCACCAGAACCACTTAAGAATTAGAAGGAAAGACTAGTGGCGTCCCTATTATTATTATTATTATTATTATTATTATTATTATTATTATTATTATTATTATTATTATTGTTAATGTTTTTTGTCATTTTTATATTTTGTTAAGAATAATAGCAGGCTTCTGGCTTTATTATTATTATTATTATTATTATTATTATTATTATTATTATTATATGCATACGCCTAGAATATGCTAATCAGAAAACTAATTAAAAAAGAAATATGAAAAGCAAACATAATGAAAGAAAACGGACAGAGTACGAGCAAAAAGAAAACGGAAGATATGGGGAAACTTAAACAAAATAAATGATTAAGCTATTTCCCAACAGAAATTAATAATACAGAACATTGTTAATCAACAATTTCTGACTGATAAAAAAATATTTCTTTAACTCTAACTGATGCGACACAGAACGGAGAAAAAAGTTATTTACCAAAGAGGAAAATTATAACTAGTTTATAAAACATAGAAAACGGGCTTAAGACATTAACGAAAATGAGAAGTGCAAAAACAAAGAAAACATCTGAAAAAATAAAATATCATTAAATAAAAACTTAAAATAGGAAATATAACATAAGCTAACTTATCGTTCATATATAACACCAAAATAAAAAATATATTAATAACGAAGTATAAAAGATACAGTTGAAATAGTAAATTTAGAAAACGAAATTAGGGTCATTACAGAAAATGGGAAAATTATGAAAAACAAATATATGTAGATAAAATTAATTTAAAAAAAAAGTGACAATTACAGTTAACGAAATAAATAATTTTTCTCTGTTTATAAAGTGGAAATGTAGTTAATTGGGAAAACGTTACAAAATTATTGGATTATGAAAAAGAAAACGGATTTCTAGGGTCATTACAGAAAATGGGAAACGAATGCAGTAAAGTGTTATTACAGAAAATGGGAACAAAACCGGCTTAAAAAGAATATATAATAAATGTGAAAAATTATGAAATTAAAAATAAATTAGAAAAAAACCCTGAAATACTTTTCTTCACATATATTTACAAAATGCACATGAAAGGGGAGTGAATGGAATAAAAAAATATAAAAAAATTACAGAAGCTTCAAAAAGATGGAAAGAAACGGGATCATTGGGGGAGAATGTTTTACAGAAAACGGAAACAATACGAAAGAATTTTCATTTCAAAGAAAACGAGAATTAGCTGAGAGAGAGAGAGAGAGAGAGAGAGAGAGAGAGAGAGAGAGAGAGAGAGAGAGAGAGGGGGGGTAAAAAAAATTGTTAAGACGAAATATGGCTATTTGTAAAAAAAAAAAAAATCGTTAAATTCTGAGAAATATATAGTAGTAAAAACGATATCACTTAGGATAAACATATCTGAAATAAGATTATATTTCCACATACACATATATGTAATTATCTATTTATATACGTGCTTTCATCTACTTACATATATGTACAGACACACACCTCTAGAACTAGAGGTCATAGTTTGAAGCTTCATGTGTGTGTATATGTGTGTGTGTGTGTGTACTTACCTAATTATACTTACCTAATTGTGTTTACGGGAAAGAGCACAAAGCTCGTATCTTCCCGTCTCCACATCGGTTCCATTTTATACTTAGTCATACTTATCATACCTGTCCTTAAAACTATGGATTGAGATAGCATTAACTACCTCCTCGCTTAGCCAATTCCAATTATCAACTACTCTTAC
>JAXCGZ010000166.1:50000-52500 GCA_037179515.1 Halocaridina rubra
AACCATTTCTCTCTGGCATGAATTACACCTACTTTGGTGACAGGTATGCAGCAATCTACTATCTTCCCATATTTCTCACAAAAGATGTCATACATTTCTTGTACAGATTTGTTGTAAAATAAGGTTCTCCAGTCAATAACTGCAAAAAGCTCATTCATTTTGATGTAATCTCCTTTCTGATAGTTCCTCCTCATGTCCTCAGTGCCTCTACTCTCAGGAAGAATGTCTTCAATGATATACTCCATCAACAACACACAGTGGTCACTCTTTCCAATTGGTGGTTCATACTCAATATTTTCAATATCCAACACATTATCTGTGAACACCAGATCAAGTAGTGATGGCTCATCCCCACCCCTGGCTCTTGTTGGTTCCATTACATGTTGGTGTAGGAAATTCCCTTGTACGCAATCTAGGAATCTTGCCCCAAAGGAGTCCTCACCACTGTGTGGGTCAAGATTTATCCAATCTATCTCTTTATGATTAAAGTCTCCCATAATCAAAATCCTACATTTTTTCTCCCGCGCCATGTTAACAACTGAGTTTATGACTTCAATCGTACCTATATGACTTTCCTCATAAATTTCAAGCCTATTTTGGTTCCTTGGTGGGTTGTATACAACAGTTATTATAATGCTCTCTGACCCAGTATGAGCACCGAAATATTAACTTAAGTCATGGTTTATATCTAAATTGATCCCCTGTTATCAAGTATGCTTCAGTCAAGTTTGAAAAAGTCATTTTCGAAATAACATAATATTTATTTTTAATTCTATTTTTTGTAATCAATATCTTTCATAATTACCATAATATTGTAAGCTTTATAATAATATTATTGTTAGTATTTCTTATATCATTTTAATTACTGTTTTTTGTTTTTTCGTGATTATTGTATATATCATTATATATGTCCTTATTATTATAATTCGCTATTCTTATTGTTGTTAGTATTATTACTATTATAAATATTACATTCATTATTTATTATTATTATTATTATTATTATTATTATTATTATTATTATTATTATTATTATTATTATTATTATTATTATTATTATTACTGTTAAAGTTAGTATGTTTTGTTCACTGTTACTACTATTTTTAGCAATTTAATATGTTCCCGTCTCCTCCTACCACTGACCGTATCTAACTTGCGTGGTATCACGCCTCTTCTAAGGCGAAAACAAAACTTTCCTCATGTGTTCGTTTGGTCAAGCACATGATTTACTTTGCTGAGTTGCTAATTTTAATTTTTCTCCTATTTTCTGTATATATATATATATATATATATATATATATATATATATATATATATATATATATATATATATATATATATATATATATATATATATATATATATATCGCTTCATTCGTTTGTACAAATCAGATTCCTCTGAAGATAAGCAATGCACTTAAAAGTACGAAGGATCTCAAAATGTTTTTCAGTTTCCATACGTAGCCATAAACATTCATATTTACAATAATCACGTGTGTCTCGTGAAATATATATATATATATATATATATATATATATATATATATATATATATATATATATATATATATATGCCTCATTCCCCATTGTAAGGGTGTGGCCGAGCCAAGAAACACTCATTCACCACGATCCACACACACCTCAACCACTCCTCTCAGTTCCTTGGGGATGAAGGGTTGCCACATCTCCCCCCTTCCAGCCTGCTTGGGTCACCCACAAGGTAGGCGGGCAAGGATATTCCACAATGAGTACCGAGAGCCGCAGCTGGTGTACCCCCACCGCTTCATCACATGGCAACTCCACTCACACCCGTCCACCATAGTTAACTGAGCTAGCAGGTGCGAGAAATCCCTTTGGGCCGCATCATATATGCACAATCTTCCTCCACTCATTCCTATCTCTTGCATGCAATCTTCCCTGTTCCATTGATATTCCACGTGCATTCAGTCCTCTTTTCAAGCCATCCATCCATCTCATTCTAGGTCTCCTTCTTGACCGAGCTCCAATCACTTCTGCACTCCACACTCTCGTCACTATTCGTTCATCACTCATCCCTTCCATGTATCCAAACCATCTCAACACATTGATCTAACCTATCCGACAGCTTCATTCCAAAACCAGTTCTCTGCCTGACATCCTCAATTCTTACTCTATCTATTCTAGATATACCAATTATACTTCTCAAATACCTCATCTCTATTACATTCAACTTGTACTTTTTATCCATCCTCTCTTGCATTCCAAATCTCTGCTCCATACAATGCTGTCGGTAAAATCACACCTTCATATATCCTTCTCTTTGCATTCATTCCCAAATATCAATTTCTCATTACACTTTTCAACCCACCTAAACATTTATTTGCTTCCTTCACTCTGTGATTTACCTCTACATCCACTCGTCAAATTCCTTGATACATTCGACCCCAGATACTTAAAACCCTAAACTTCTTTAAACAACTCCCCATTCACTCCTACATTCAATCTGCCAACATTAACACTC
>JAXCGZ010000166.1:60000-70000 GCA_037179515.1 Halocaridina rubra
TATATACTTTCGCTTCTAGTGAATGTGTGCTTTGACTAGGCCACTTTCCTTACATGGGGATATAAAAGGGGGTTTACACGGTCAAACGGTTCGTCGAACGCGGTTCGACAGACAAGTGTTTGACGTGATGTTCGAACGTGTGAACGGGGTATTTGGCTGTAGAACACTTTTGTCGAACGTGTTCGACAACCAAATACCCCGTTCACACGTTCGAACATCACTTCAAACTGCTTGTCTGTCGAAACGCGTTCGACGAACCGTCTGACCGTGTAAACCGCCCTTAAGGCAACTGTATGCGTATATATATTATTTTTACCCTGTGTACATCTTTGCTTCTGGTGAATGTGCGTGTGCTTCGACTAGGCCACCTCCTTACAAGGACGATTCAGGCAATTCTACAATTGTGTTATTTAAGTACACACACAAAAACGAAAATCTCCACTTACGCAACAGAGGGAATACACAAGTTTAATCTGCTCACATTATAGGAGATCAACTGAAGAAAATGCACCAAGTGAAGTAGTTTTTTTTTTTTATGAGTGTGACCCTGGGACAAGCAGAAACTGCCCTCATCAATAAAGGCCCGGGCACGAGAAACTACCAAGAAGAAGGAAAAGAAAAAGGTTAAGGACAAGGCAGAGATGAGATAATGTCGAACAAAAGAAAATGACAGATAGAAAAAAACAGTCAAAGTACAGAGGACCCAGAGATATGTAGGTCTAGGCTCTGAGATGACGATAGATCTGCTTTTTGAAGGATGAAAGGTCATAAGAATTAGGAAAGACAGAATGAGGAAGAGAGTTCCAGAGTCTGGAGGTATATGGGAAGAAGCAGTCGCTGCACCGACCAATCCGCGAGCTACAAATCTCCACACAGTACCTGTGAGATGAGGCCGCTTGGCGAGTGTTACGCGGCCTCGGCAGTGGGGAAGGAATGCAACTCGTCAACTCATCAGACCAGTGATGGAAGTAGTAGCGATAATAGGAAAGAATTAAGAAGGGATCTGGGGGAGCAGCCCCCCAAGTTATAAGGAGTGTGACTGGCTATAACATTGGGTTAGGTTAGGTTAGGTAAAGTTAGTAAAATGGAGAGAGCACACTCATCGATGACCTGGGGCTATGAGATTCTATAGGGTTAGGTTGGTTAGGTAAAGAAAATGGAGTAAAAGCTCTTGATGATAACCTTGGGAAGGGGCTGAGGCGTGACTGTTCTTATAAGGTTTAGGTTAGGTTACATTTGATCTTAAATTGGTTTAAAGAAAATACAAATAAAAAGTAAAAATTTACAAAAATTTTAAAATAAGAAGTATAATATACCTCAAACTTAAAACTTATTAATAACAAATAAAAATTTTGTTTCAATATGCAAAAACAACAACAAATACAGCAACAACAACAACAATAATAAAATGCCAAAATCATATCTGATCCTCTAAAATAAAATTAGAAAACAAAAATTCAAAATTTCATTTCAACATTACAAAAACAACCGCAATAACAAACAAAAAACAACAGCAATAACAAACAAAAACAACCGCAATAACAAACAAAAACAACCGCAATAACAAACAAAAACAACAGCAATAACAACATCTACTGACTTGAAAATTCCTAAAATACAAACACCGAAAATAAAAAAAATAAAAAAAATAAAATTTCACTATTCAAAAACAACCACAATAATAATAACAACAACAACCACCACCACCAACAACCACAAAATCATAAGTACCTGAAGCTTAAAAAAAAAAAATTCAAAATACATAAAAATATAACAGCAGCAAATCTTTCCCTGTTTTGACAAAACCACAAAAATGAAAAGAGAGAGAGAGAGAGAGAGAGAGAGAGAGAGACGAGGAGAGAGAGAGAGAAGAGAGAGAGAGAGAGAGAGAGAGAGAGAGAAAAGGTAAAAGGGGAGATGGTCAAAAAATCAATAAGGATAATGCACCCCCCCCCTCAGGTGTTGTCCCCTCGGACTAACTATATTATAATGTTGTTCGGAAAAACTTAAGGATAGACAGGTAATAAGACAGACAGACGGACAAACAGATAAATATATGGAGATAAGATACATACATACATACATACATACATACAAACACATACATACATAGATGGATAACTGTTTATATATTTAGATAGAAACTAGATATATATTAACGCTATCTGATAAAAAAAAAAACTATGGATAGATAGGCGAGTAGATAGAGAGATGTATATATGAAGGATTAAGCAAATAAATGGATATATATATTTGCATACATAGAATTAAAAAAAAAATACAGATAGATAGATAGATACATAGATAGATAGATAGACAATAAAAAGTACAGATAGATAGATAGATATATAAATGGATTACTATATATATATAGATGGATAGATATTTAGGTACTTGATATAAAAATATTGCAAAGATGTTCGAAAACAGATACGGATACATAAATAGATAGGTTAACAGATAGATAGATATATATTTATATTTTAGATAGATAAATTAAAGACACTGCAATGCTGTTCGAAAAGAAATACAGACAGATAGATATGAAGACAAACAGAATATATATATATATATATATATATATATATTATATATATATATATATATATATATATTATATATATATATATATGAATCATTATTTACCCCGACCGGACTCGAACCTAGGACTTATAATTACTAAGTCAAGGCGCTAGTAATTATAAGTCCAAGGTTCGAGTCCCGGTCGGTGGTAAATAATGATTCATGTTTTCACATATGTAATGTGCGTATTTGGTTATATATATATATATATATATATATATATATATATATATATAATATATAAATATATATATAATATATATATATATATATTTATATATATATAGATAGATAGATAGATAAATAGATAGATAGATAGATATAGATAAATTCAGAGAGAGAGAGAGAGAGAGAGAGAGAGAGAGAGAGAGAGAGAGAGAGAGAGAGAGAGAGAGAGAGAAGAGAGAGAGAACTTGATACCGCAAACCAGTAAAAAAGGAAAAAAAAATATTCAACTTATCAAAAAATCTTTTTTTTTTATAAAACCCTTACTTATCACTTACTAATTTTAGATCTGAAAGAGAGAGAGAGAGAGAGAGAGAGACGAGAGAGACGAGGAGAGAGAGAGAGAGAGAGAGAGAGAGAGAGAGAGAGAGAGAGAGAGAGAGAGAGAGAGAGAGAGAGAAATTGAACACCACATCAGGAAATAAAGAAAAAACTATTGTTTTTAGAGTTAGTTCCGGTTTTACGTCACGGTCTCCCTTTTCTACCAAGGGCTAGGACGGTTGCCTTCTTGCGAAGGACTTGTTTTGGCAGATGTAATCGTTACCCTGAGTGTATGCCCTTGCTAACCTCAGACTGTGACGGGGCGCCAACCCTCGACCTGACGTCTCAGAGTCGCGGACGCTACCGCTAGTGCCACGGTGACTACAGTTTGAAGAATGAATACATCATAAAATAAAAATAATCATATTTTCATGAGTTTCGATTCTGGATTACCGATTTGAGGCCCTCCTTAGGCTTGCCCACGCTTTAATCCAAAGCGTACTTAGGAAATCTATCTGCATGATGCTTGGATGATGGATTACCAATCTAAGGCCCTACCTTAGCTTGGCTAGGGTTTAATCCAAGAGGTTATGAAGTTAATTACTCTGTATGAGGTTTGGATGATGGATTACCAAGCTAAGGCCCTCCAATAGATTGACTACGCTTTAACCCAAATGGTACTATGGAAACCTATCTGCATGTTTTGGATTGATGAATTATCACGTTAAGGCCCTCCCTTAACTTTGCTACATATTAATCCAAAGCTATGTATGGATGTATGTATACAGGAAGTTACAAACAGTAGAAGTTATTGAAAAATATATAACAGTTACTCATGCAAGAGAGAGAGAGAGAGAGAGAGAGAGAGAGAGAGGAGAGAGAGAGAGAGAGGAGAGAGAGAGGAGAGAGAGAGAGAGAGAGAGAGAGAGAGCGAGAGCAGAGAGAGAGAATGACCTATTATTTAGGTCAGTAGCTGTTTGCCGCCTTATGTGTCACTGTAATTCTCCATTAGATGTGGGGAAGGGACAGATCGGTTGGAGCTGGGGAATTAAGGTTGAATTGCTTTTCTAGCGCCCTGCGGAGGGGTGGAATACGAGTATGTCACTTGTGGTGTAGAGCGCTCTAACCACTTCGCTATCGCGGTCCTCAGTAGTAGCATTAGTAGTAAGCATATTTTATATAATGTATGAGAGAGAGAGAGAGAGAGAGAGAGAGAGAGAGAGAGAGAGAGAGAGAGAGAGAGAGAGAGAGAGACCCAGTGGTAGCATTACTAGTAAGCATATTTTATATGATGTATGCGTGTGTGTGTGTGTGTGTGTGTGTGAGAGAGAGAGAGAGAGAGAGAGAGAGAGAGAGAGAGAGAGAGAGAGAGAGAGAGAGAGAGAATGCGACCTATCATTTATCCAAGATGGTGCTAGAATAGCACTATTGGAAAACCGATATTCTTGCTTCTCATAAGGAATAAAACACACACACACACACACACAAAAGGCACAGTGGTATCTATCATTATAACTTAGCCTCTGCTCTTATATCTATCCATCTGTCCACTCATCTATCTCTCTATCTATCTATATATAATATATATATATATATATATATATATATATATATATATATATATATATATATATATATATATATATATATATATATATATATATATATATTAAAGAGTGTAAATATTAATAAAGCAAATTAAAGGTAAGTAAAAAATAACGAAATTACCCAAATATGAAAATTAAAGGAAAAAAAATCAACAAACATATAAAAACAAAAAGTACAATTAAAGGGCATTAAAGCGATAAACACAAAAATATACCAACCATTAAAATAAAGAAACACACATACATACACACATACACAAAGAAAATCCATTAAGTACTTAAATTAACAAATAAACAAATACATAAATAAGTTACTTATCATATTACTTACCATAGACTGGCCTTGAACCCTTCATCCTACTCCCCCAGACAATCCTCACCCCACTCATCCCCCCCTTCCCGTAACAATCCCCTGCTCTCTTATCCATTCTTACCTAAGCAATTCCCCAACAATTCCCACCTCTCTTATCCTTCGATCCCCCAACAATACCAAAACAATCCCCACGCCTCTTATCCTTCTTCATCCCATCCATTCTCCAACTGTTCTATCCCCAACAATCCCCACTTCTATTATACTTCCTTCCCAAACCATTCCCTATTCTTCCTCACTCCCAATACCCCTACCCTTCATCACCCTCCAAAAATTCGCCTACTCATTCATCCCCAACACTCCGATGGATTCGGTTTTAAGTCACGAACTCCCTTTTTTCTACTAAGGGCTAGGACGGTTGCCTTCTTACGAAGGACTTGTTTTGGCAGATGTAATCGTTACCCTGAGTGTATGCCCTCTCCTAATATTCCTCAATATATACCTCTACACACAGCTGTATTACAATGTACCCTTGTCCGTCCTAGAGCCAGTAGCCCTGTACCTCTGGCTATATGACCCTTAATGTACCCAACATTTGCCTTGTATCACTGGGTCGAAAGCTGTCCTAAGGCATGGAATCTCTTATGACGCCAAGACTTGATGAATTCCTTGACTTTTTTCATAAGAATGAAATTTTGTCCCAGGGCTTTATCCTAGGGCAAGTAGCCCTAAATATGACTTCAGTATTTGATGCATTCCTGGCATTTTACCCCTTGGAGGAGGGTTTTCTTAGGGCAAACAGCTCTAAACATGACTTCAAAATTTGGTATATTCCTCGTCCTGCATCACTGAGATGAAACTTGCTTTAGGGCAAGAATCCCTGAATATGACATTAGTAACTGATATATTCCTTGCCTTTCATCACAGGGACGAAAGCTGTCCAAGGGCAAGCAGCCCTAAACATGAATTTACAAGGGCATATGACCTTCAGTATGTACCCAATATTTTATTTATTCGTTTCCTTGTGTCACTGGGATAAGAGTCACCCTAGGGCAAGAAGACCTGAATATGAATTTACAAGGGTATGCTTGCTTAAAATGTTAAGAATATAATCTAAGGTCTTTATAGCTTTTCAGGTACTAAATATCTCTCTAAAATTACCCTATATGCTGTGTGATTAGCTTTTATATAGCTTTATACTTGTTTCCTTATATTTGTGGTATCTATTCCTACATCTACATTATTTTACCCTGAATTTAAGGTTAATATCCCTAGATCTATAAATGTTTCACCCCACTGATTATGGACTTATACTTCCTATACTGTAAGAAGTCAGTGACCTTTGTCCCTGAATCTCTAGGGGCCTTCACGCACACCCATATCCTGTATCCTTGAGTGCAGAATGTACTTGTTAATAGTACAGCGTGATACTGTGTTGCCATAGGCGACATACAGGGTAAGAGAGACATGGTCAGATTCTGCACTTGGGAGGAGATACATGATGCATCCATGACATCACATGAAACACATTACTACATGGATACAGTGTACATTGGAGAAGCCAAATAACGTGGAATAATGTCTTCATAATACAGGAAAACTGAGCCAATGCACACGTTCAAAGAGCCAGTGATGAAACAATGAAAAGCTTGTTAAAAGGCTCTGCTGACACTGCTCATGTGGGAGGAGTTAAATGATGTAGATTTACAGAGAACTATTCTAATGCCGTGCACGTGGGAGGAGTCAACTGGCAAAGTAAGTATGATATATTACCAAAGAGCACCATTAGGAGGCTGTGCAAATGGGGGAAGCAAAATGATGTAGTATTACAAAGGACTTCGATGCCATGCTGGTGAGAGGAGTCAATTGACGAAGTAAGTCTGTCATATCGCAGAGCATCACTTGCATGCTGCACAAGTGGGAGGAGCCAAATTATGTAGATTTACAGACCAATGCTACTGATGATGTTAGCATGATGTCTTATCACAGAGCACCACTCAGATGCTGTACAAGTGGGAGGAACCAAATGATGTCGAAATGCTGTATTTATCACAGAGTACCAATCACATGCTGTGCACGTGGGAGGAGTCAAATGACATCAGACTGATATGTAGATCATGACACAACTAAGATAGTACGAATGTGGAGGGAGCCAATGAAAAAAAAACACGTGTCTATTACAGAGTACCCCCTGAGATCATGCTCACATGGGAGCAGTTAAATTATGACAGAATGTTGCGTTCATCACAATCATTCAGCTGCCATGCACATAGGGAGGAGCCAGATGACACAAGAACACAGAATTTTTCACAACGTACTACTTAGATATAAAACACGTTGGAGTCAAACGACTTAAGAATGAGCTTATCGCAGATCATCACTCAGATACTGTGTATGTGGGACGAGTCCAATGACAAAAGATAGAAGAGTTCATCAAAGAACAGTTACCACATACTTAGCACATGGGAGGAGGCATATACATAAGGGAGAAGAGTTTACCACACAGCTTCACTCAGATACTATGCATGTGAGAGAAGTCATATGAGGAGCCACTTTTACCACACGAATTTGAGAAGCCAAAATACGTAAGTATGATGGAATTGTCACAGAATACCACTCAGGAACTTGGAATGTTGGAGGAGCCACATGGAAAACTGTATATACTCTGTACTTGTTACAAATGCCAATCATGTCATACAGTGGCATGGTACATTCATGACAGTCTAATTTTCATTATAGAAATTAATATGCTTATTTATGACACCCTTTCCTATATTCTTCATCCAGTCACCCAATACTGCTAATCTCAATAGTACTTTTAAATAGATTAAGAATATAATCAAATACAAAATCAAATTAAAATATAAAGAAAATATGGAAATAAATTACCAGACGAATTTATAGAATGCATATATACATACATGCCAGGTATGTCTAAACTTAAAAGTCATAATTTGAAATTGAATGCCATCGAGGTGGTACAGGGTGTTCGCAACAGTAGGTATGTGAAGTGGTGCCTTACAGAATTGGAATAATACTAGCTGCACCCAGATACATCTATTCAGTTATCAAGAAAAAGCATGACAGAGGGGACAAGTGTTCTGTGCACTTGGCAACTTGATAGAAACTGTAAAGGGGGGTTCTTGATGATCAATGGCACTTGGAGTTGCAGAATCTGCATCGCGTGTTGCCCTCCGGAGCAAGGTGTACGTGTGAAATTCTGTTTCAGTTTGAAGAATACTTTTATGAGGTCTCTTGGAAATTACAGCAGGTTCTTGGAAAGGGTTATCTGAATGGCTAAAAATATTGCAAACTGCGAAGAGCCAATATGATTTTGTTATCTGTAGCACCAGGATGGGTAAAGGAACTACCCTCAATGGGTCCAGCACCATGTAAACAATGAGGAGAAGAAAGAGTAGCAACTTACAGTCAAGGCAGAAATAGGATAATGATTAATAATAAGAAAAGGACATATTTCTAAGTCAACAGAAGAAAATCACGTATTGATTGAATGGTTCAGAATATGTAATCGGTTTTCCGTCACGGACTCCTATCTTTATTTAGTACTAGGAAGGTGCGTTCTTACGAAGAATTTAGGTTTTGACAAATACAGCCGTTACCCTGAATGAATGTCCTTTCTAACTTCAAAGTGTTCGGGCCTCGAACCCAATATCTGAAGAATCAGTTGAGAGCGTTACCACTCGACCACGGCTGTACAAGAGTGTCTCTAAAGATTCCCAAGCAATGGGCTTCTCTAAAAGGTTCCACCACACGATCTTAACCACGAAACTGGAGGTGCATTGTGAAGCTACTTCTGCAGGAATGTAAACAAAAAGAACAATCTTGTCACAGTCAGTCTTGATCTGTTTGGATGTCTAATAGCTGACAAAAAACCTACAAATTCTACAAACGTCTGACACTTTGAAAGAGAATTCACATACGTGTGTTCTTCAAAAGACCTACAAATTCTACAAACGTTTGACACTTTGAAAGAGAATTCACATACGTGTGTTCTTCAAAAAACCTACAAATTCTACAGACGTTTGACACTTTGAAAGAGAATTCACACGTGTGTTCTTCTTAAAATTCTACAAAGGTTTGACACTTTGAAAGAGAATTCACACAAGTGTGTTCTTCTTCAAAATCAATATTATTTCTTTTAAACGTTTCATGTATCACAATTAGTCCGCATTTAAATGGAGACGGACAAAGACATGTTGGAGCTGTGAAATTTAAGCAAGATGACCTTCCTAACACACCGCGACAGGTCAAATGCACTCATACGTACAGTTTGATGAACAACTTACCATCATGCGGGTAGTGGCATATTCATGCTGAAAAGCTCTGGCACTGAGCACTAACGTTGCGAATACACCAGACGAGCTTAATACTGTATCGCAAGTTCCTGTTAGCGATATACCAGACCAGACGATTGCTGATATGCAGCGATACCGATTTCAGCCCTGCCGTCAGAAGTGCGCTATCCCAGCTCGCTGGAGCACGCATTAAAAAGATCTCTTAATTACTGGATAAGTCTCGTATACTTATACATAGTAATGAAGTTAGAGAGAGAGAGAGAGAGAGAGAGAGAGAGAGAGAGAGAGAGAGAGAGAGAGAGAGAGAGAGAGAGAGAGAGAGAGAGAGAGAATAGGAAGAAGAATAAGTAGTAGTAATAATAATAATAATAATAATAGTAATAATAATATGAAGAAGAGGAAGAAGAACAAGAAGTAATACTACTACTACTTCTACTACTACTACTATTACTAAGAAGAAGAAGAAGACCGCAAAGAAAAAGAAGAGAAAGCAGAATATGAAGTACTACTACTACTAATATTATTACTACTACTATCACTACAACTAAGAAGAATAAGAGCGAAAACAGATGAAGACAAAGAAAAAAAGAAGAGGAATAAGAAGTACTGCTATTACTACTATAACGAAGAAGAAGAAGAAGAAGAAGAAGAAGAAGAAGAAGAAGAAGAAGAAGAAGAAGAAGAAGAAGAAGAAGAAG
>JAXCGZ010000166.1:77500-121259 GCA_037179515.1 Halocaridina rubra
TTTAGTTATTTTTATATTCAATTACATATTTACTTATTCATGTATTTATTGATATAAATATTTTTATATTCATTTTTTCCTTCTATTTCCAAAGAGAAAATCCGACAATATTTCTAATTTCTGTCTTTTGACACTCGTAAGAGCTGCCAGATGTATAATTTTTGCCCTTATCAAATTAAAAGTTCGCAGAGATACTATTCCACAATTAAACCCCTACATCTAATCACGTTCTCATTTGAGTTAACTGAGTGAACAAGAGCTAGAACAGGTAAGACGCCACTACCCTCGCCTGCTCATCCCCAGTTTCTTAAACACAAATCAAAGTCGTCTAAAATTTGGGGAGAGCAAGCAAGTTCAACTTGGTCCCGATCCATAGCGAGGATCAATGAAGAGGTTTGGCGTCAAGAGAGCCATCTGGCCTTAAAAATTCCAGAGCCAAAATTATTCATCTTTATTTCACATCCTAGATAATGGCGAAGTAATATTTTAATTATCTCTAATCTTTAATTACTTAAGTATAGTCACCGTGGCTCAAGCGGTAGCGTCCGCGACTGAGGCGTCAGGTCGAGGGTTCGCGCCCCGTCACGGTCTGAGGTTAGAAAGGGCATGCACTCAGGGTAAGGATTACATCTGCCAAAACAAGTCCTTAGCAAGAAGGCAACCATCCTAGCCCTTGGTAGAAAAGGGAGTCCGTGACGTAAAACCGGCACAACAACAACTTTAATTACTTAAGTGCTTACAAGGGGAGCATACAAGCTCAATCTAATGCCAGTCCGAAGCCCGGATAGAAGGCGATAGCTGGTGTCAGGAAGGGCACCCAGCGGTTAAACATAGTCATAACCAACACTGGTCTCCAAGAAGCTAGCAAGATACAGCGACCCCTTATAGGTGCTGCAAAGAGGATTGTTTTGGTCTTCCTAATTTCTTATTAGTTTAAATAGGAAGGGATACCCAGCCCCCCCCCCCCCCCACTCCAGAGGAAGAAAAGAAGAAATTTCAGAAAAGAGAATGAGGGAATGAACTATGGGAGGCAGCGGCAGTTCAGTTCCTTACTTGGCAACTACATTTCTTTTGATGTAATAATATAGTGCTTTGGGGTCCCTGTGACTGAAAGTAGTACCACAAGGTAGGATGCTATGGTCCTTGAATTATTAAGTTAATCATAATTAAGTGTGTACTATACCATAACGTAGTTATGTTAGGGTCCCCATTTACTGATTAATCTGTATGAAGTGTGTCCCACAAGGCAGTATCTTATGGTCCACATTTTCTAATTAATCTGTATGAAGTGTGTCCCCCAAGGCAGTCTCTTAGGGTTCTCACTTTCTAATTAATCTGTATGAAGTGTGTCCCACAAGGCAGTATCTTAGGGTCCCCAATATCTAATTAATCTATAAGAATTATGTCCCACAAGGCAGTATCTTAGGGTCCCCACTATCTAATTTATCAGTATGAAGTGTGTCCTAAAAAGCAGTATCTTAGAGTCCCCACTTTCTAATTAATCTGTATGAAGTGTATCCCACGAGGCAGTCTCTTATGGTCCACATTTTCTAATTAATCTGTATGAAGTGTCCCACAAGGCAGTAACTTAGGGTCCCTACTTTCTATTAATCTGTATGAAGTGTGTCCAACAAGGCAGTATCTTAGGGTCCTCACTTTCTAATTAATCTGCATGAAGTGTGTCCCACAAGGCAATATCTTAGGGTCCCTACTTTCTCTTAATCTGTATGAAGTGTGTTCCACAAGGCAGTATCTTAGGGTCCCCACTTTCTAATTAATCTGTATGAAGTGTGTCCCACAAGGCAGTATCTTAGGGTCCCCACTTTCTAATTAATCTGCATGAAGTGTGCCCCACAAGGCAGTATCTTAGGGTCCCCACTTTCTAAATAATCTATATGAAGTGTGCTTAGATAGTTGTGCACCCATTGTAACAAGAAAAATAACCCGCCCCTCAGCCCCCTGGCTAACTAATGACATCAAAGA
The DNA here is from genome assembly GCA_037179515.1 of Halocaridina rubra. Lineage (NCBI taxonomy): Eukaryota > Metazoa > Arthropoda > Malacostraca > Decapoda > Atyidae > Halocaridina > Halocaridina rubra. The sequence goes on from JAXCGZ010000166.1 coordinate 79,484, forward strand.
GGCAATGCAAATCAGAAATCAAATACAAAAAGAGCTAAAAATGAATAGATATGATATGACTCTCCAAGAACGTTATAAAATAGAAAAGAAACGTGTCAGATCTCTAATCAATGTAAGTAAAAAAGACTTTTACAAAAAACAACTTAATGACTCTAGACATGATACAGCAGCAACATGGAAAGTGATAAGAAGCATGATACCAAATGAAAAGAGTACCTCAGAAAGTTATGAAAATATTACGGAGTTGAAAGACAAAGCGGAAAACTTTAATAACTATTTTGCTAACGTTGGCAAAAATACATATGAAAAAAATCAAGAAAACATCAACTCAGTGAATATGAGTAATTGCTTAAATGACAATTCTTCCAATGTAAACACAAGAGACTACTTCAAGATAAATCCTATCGATTGTGCTACCCTAATTCTTACCATAAAGAGCCTAAGAAACTCTGGCTCTTATGGTTCAGATGGTATACCATTTCAGTTCATCAAAGATGATCTACCCATGATTGCATCCTATATTCTAACTATTATGAACACTTCCATTGTTACTAAAAAGTTTCCTGACTCTTGGAAAATATCACATGTAATACCTCTGCATAAAAAGGAGGACAGAGAAGACGTGACAAACTATCGTCCCATTTCCCTGCTACCCATTTTCTCTAAAATATTAGAAAAATTGTTGCATGCCAACTTATGTCATATTTAGAGTCAAATAGACTATTACCTATTAACCAACATGGTTTCAGACCGAAACTCTCGACTGAAACTGCACTGCTCAAAGTTACGAATAGTATCTATAATAATATAGATATGAAAAAAATATCTCTGCTTGTATTATTGGACTTATCAAAAGCCTTCGACAGTGCAAACCATGAAATTCTTTTAAGTAAATGTACTAACTTAAATATTGATCCGAGCTGGTTTAGCGAGTATCTATCTAATCGTAAACAGTCTATACGTCTTAACAACAATATCTCTGTGCCAAAAAATGTATCATTTGGTGTTCCACAGAGATCAGTACTTGGTCCTATCCTCTTCTCTATTTACGCAAATGATCTATCTTCTTTCATTTCTGACTGTCTAGTCGTACAATATGCAGATGACACTCAACTACTCCTTAGTGGTGATATTAATAATCTCCCAGAGCTAACTTTAAGAGCAGAAAACACTCTGTCAAAAATTAAAGCCTATTTTCAAGAAATTGGGCTGTTAATTAACGAAAGTAAAACACAATGCATGTTTATTGGTTCAAGGTTCCACATAGCACAAATTCCAGAAAACACAACAATTAATTTTTGCGACAATATTATCACACCTAGCAAAACAGTCAAAAACCTAGGAATTCACTTTGATAACAACATGTTGTTTGATTCCCACATAGATAAAGTATGCAAAAAGGTTACAGGAACATTAATGTACTTATCACGTATAAAAGACAATTTTGAGACTACCACTCGAATAACTGTTGTTGAATCTCTAGCCCTAAGTCACATTAATTACTGCACAACTGTTTGGGGAGCTACCACTAAGACTCAGATAAACAGAATACAGAAGCTTACTAATTTTACAGCTCGAGTTGCCCTGGGAGGAATAAGAAAATATGACCACATCACACCATCTCTCAATAAACTTGGGTGGCTGCGGGCAGAAAACAAGGTCGATTATGCTATTTATGTTTTTGTATTCAAAATATTGGACCCTCATTATCCTAGCTGGCTATTTGATTTAAAAACAGTCAGGGATATAAGGGGAACCAACACAAGACAGAGCAGTGAGCTTTTTATTCACAGAACAAACACAGAAGCAGGTTCAAAGATGATCACTATCAAAGGGCCAACACTCTGGAATAATATTCCAGAGCATCTTAAAAATGCATCCTCTTTCACAGTTTTCAAAGGCAAACTATATAGTTTTCTTTTGGACAGATAGTTGCTGCTCATTAAGAACTAATTATTCTCATTGTAAGGAAAACACATATGGAAATGATATTTATAATAACGATCCTGTATCTAGTGTCATTCTTACTACTATATTATTAACACTATTGTTAACATTTTTATTACAGCAGTATTATTTTCTATGAAAGCTACATTTAATTTAACTATATATATTACCCTCTTATTTATTAGTTTAATTACAGTCTACTTATAAGTTACTATTAATGTTGAATAACCATTGTACAAAATGGAAATAAATGTTTGTTTGTTTGTTTGTATCTTGGGGTCCCCACTTTCTAATTAATCTGTATGAAGTGTGTCCCACAAGGCAGTGTCTTAGGGTCCCTACTTTCTAATAAATCTGTATGAAGTGTGTCCCACAAGGCAGTATCTTAGAGTCCTCACTTTCTAATCAATCTGTATGAAGTGTGTCACATAATGCATTATCTTAGGGTCCACATTTTGTATGTGTATAAAGGGTGCACTATAAGGGAATAAATATCTTATGGTCTCAAGTCTTTTACGTAATCTGTATGACGTAAGTACCATAGGTCAGTGTCATGTGGACTCAGTTTTGTATTTATTCCATATCAAGGTCGTACCACAAAGCATTTTTTGGGGGGTACCAGTGGTCATTCAAAAATAAGGCAGTACCATAAAGCATTTTCTATCTAATCTACACAAGTGGATACCTTAGGGAAATATATCTGAGCCTTACATGACAAATTCTAATTATACTATATGATAGATGCATCATGAGAAATATATTAATTTTCCGGATTTTCTGCTCATTATTTATGAGAAAGTGTAGCATAAAGTGGTATCTGGAAAACCAAATTCATGAAAATGTACCACAAAGTGGTATCTGGAAAGCCATACTTATGACAAGTGTACCACAAAGTAGTATATGGAAAGCCATTATGTAAAGTGTACCACAAAGTGGTATCCTGAAAGCCATACTTATAAAAACTGTACTACAAAGTGGAATCTGGAAAGCAATTAAGTGGTATCCGGAAAGCCATTAAGGAAAATATACGATAAACAGATATCTGGAAAGCTCTCCACCACAAACTGCCATCTCGGAAGCCACTCTTGTGAAAAGTGTACCACAAAGTTGTATCTGGAAAGGTATTTCCGAAAGTATACCATTAAGTGGTATTTGTGAAGCCATACTTATGAAAAGTGTTCCACAAAGTGGTATCTGGAAAGCCAATATTATGAAACTGTACCACAAAATGGTATTTGGAAAGCCATACTTATGGAAAGTGTACCACCAAGTGCTATCTGGAAAGCCATTATGGAAATGTAACATTAAAAGGTATCTGAATAGCTGTACTTATGAAAAGTGTACCACAAAGTGGTATCTGGAAAACCATATTTATGAAAACTGTACCAGAAAGTGGTAATTGAAAAGTCATACTTATCAATAGTGTACCACAAAGTGGTCTGGAAAGCCATACTTATGAAAACTGTACAGGAAGTGGTATTTGGAAAGCCATACTTATGAAAACCTGTACAGGAAGTGGTATTTGGAAAGCCATACTTACGAAAAATGTACCACAAAGTGGTAACCGGAAAGCCAAAGTTATTAAAACTGTACCACAAAGTGGTATGTGAGTCACACTTATGAAAACTTTACCACAAAGTGGTATTTGGAAAGCTATCCTTAGGAAAATAATACCGCAAGGCATTATACAAAAATGACTCCTATTCATTTAATTAACAAAACTATATATGGCGGAACAGTAGTCACCGTGGCTCAAGCGGTAGCGTCCGCGACTCTGAGGTGTCAGGTCGAGGGTTCGCGCCCGTCACGGTCTGAGGTTAACAAGGGCATGCACTCAGGGTAACGATTACATCTGCCAAAACAAGTCCTTCGCTTGAAGGCAACGTCCTAGCCCTTGGTAGAAAAGGGAGTCCGTGACGTAAAACCGGAACGAACGCATACATGGCGTAACACTAGGTAGTCCCTTGGGGTTCCTTCCTGTTTTTCTACTTATCTATTATAAAGATATTAACCACAAGTTTGAACCTAATTTTGCTTATGCTATTATTGTTATTTCTATATTTAAAAAAAAATATTGTGGAATCTTGCAGCCTCTGCTTATAAAAGGATTCCTACAATGCAATTTCTCGGACTACCGGTTGTTTCATTATTATTATTATTATTATTATTATTATTATTATTATTATTATCATTATTATTCGGTGGTAGGCTATCAATCATTTCCTACTTACGAAAGACATACCAGAAGGTATTATCTCGTGACCTCTATTTTTTCTAGATATATTTACTAATCACATAATGAATTCTATTAGTGTGGAGAAAGGTGCTGTTTGCTGTAGAGATCTGCCTTATGAATTATAAATATTATATCATTAGACGAATTATAATGTACAACACACATGTTGTTTATACAGAACCTCATAAATAATGCCGTGGCAGCGCAGGGCTGGATTCTGGACTCACGTGCGAGTGGTCATGCGGTCGATTCCACATAGGCCACCAAAGTGGCACGTCGCACGTGGCATGCCACGTGGCACGCCAGTTGAAAACAAACATCCGGAAATATATGAAAACTTTTACACAAGTGGCGTGACATGTCTCATGTGTGACTTGCGACGCAAGTGGCATATGGGACGTGTTACGCTACTTCTGTGTGAAAGGTTTCATATATATTCGGATGTTCGTTTTCGACTGGCGTGCCACGTGGCATGCCACGTGCGATGTGCCAATTTGGTGTGAAAGCAGTCTTATTTCTGGAAACTGGAGACTTTGCATATGGTAATCAGTGAGGTCTTAGAACACACTGGGATCGTGGGACTGGAATCTGGACTCTCGTACGAGTGGATAAGAGTTCGATCCAACTTTCACAGGAGAGAAAACTCAATCATTACTTCGTCATACTTGGCACCTCTGGTAATGACAAAGATCATTGGGAAATACATTTGGGATAATCGAGTCCATGCTCATCACTCTCTCACCTTCCTAATCTTCACCTGAGGTATCTTCTCATCATCACCCCCCCTCAGCATCATCATACTAAGTCACCCCTATCATCACATTAAATCACCCCCCAATCATCACACTGGGTCACTCTACCCCATCATCATACTGGCTCCCCCACTCCTATTATCATAAAGCCACCTCTCCCCATCATCATACTGGGTCCTCTCTCTACTGATCATCACACTAGGTTCTCCCTCCCCATCATCACACTGGGTCATCCCTCCCCATAACCACAATGGGTCAGCCTCCCATCATCACACTAAGTCATTCTTCTCTGTCATCACACTGGGGTCTTGCTCCCAAGTGTGTCTTTATCATCACACTGAGTCATCCCTCCATATCATAACGCTATGTCACCCCCTCCAATCACCACACAATTTAAGTCCCCAAGAGTCATGGTTCTACTGAGAGAGAGAGAGAGAGAGAGCGAGAGAGAGAGAGAGAGAGGAGAGAGAGAGAGAGAGGGAGAGAGAGAGAGAAGAGAGAGAGAGAGAGAGAGAATATTACCATATGAAAAGGGCGCCAGACTGAGAGAGAGAGAGGAGAGAGAGAGAGAGAGAGAGAGAGAGCAGAGAGAGAGAGAGGAGAGAGAGGAGAGAGAGAGAGAGAGAGAGAGAGAGAGAGAGAGAGATAACACCAGCTCAAAAGGGACATCAGTATGAAAGCCTACAGGAAGGTGAAGTTTAAGTAGATGAATGGGTTTATCAATCCAGGGGCCCCGAGTCCCAATTCGAGGTTCATGGGTATTTTCTCTTTTTTTTTTTTTTTTTTTACACGTTGGCAGGTGTGTAAAAAAAAGAAAAGTCTACTGACGAAACAATTTATCTAATCTAGCTATAGATTTCAGTAGTTATCTACCTGTCGTTCTATCTAAGTTTATATAATCTATCTATGCATGTGTATCTATCCATCTATCCATTAATCTACTTATTTACATATCTATCTTTGTCTATGTTCCCATCTATTTATCTATTCATCTAACTAAATAAATACTTAGTTATCTATTAATCTTTATGTTTGTTTGTTTATCTATTCCTATGTATATATAGTTATCTATCTGTTTATCTATCCCATTATTTTTCTGTCTACCTGCTAATATACAAGAACATATCCACGTGTAAAATAAATAACCTGAAACCAGAGAACAAGACACATACATTAGACTTAATTATCAGTGTTAGCAGATCACTTTACCCATATGCAATAATAAAAACAACAACAACATAAATAACAACAACGACAACAACAAAGACAGTTACTACACCAAGCTTGCAGGTGGTCATTTAAACGAATTACTTAACGAGAGAGAGAGAGAGAGAGAGAGAGAGAGAGAGAGAGAGAGACGAGAGAGAGAGAGAGAGAGAGTGTTAGGCATATATACTGCTACAGCTGCTATTAGTGATGGTAGTACTAATAGCACTCTTATTAACATCAAGGGCTATTTCCAAGTTATTGGTAATAGACCAATAGCAACTTCATCATTATCATCATAAAAATAATAATAATAATAAAAACATCAATAATATTAATAATAGTAATAATAATAATATCAAGCACAATAAAAATAATAATAATAATAAAATAATAATATTAATAATAATAACAATAATAATAATAATAATAAAACAATAATAATAATAATAATAATGATAATAATACTGACAGCATCATATATATATATATATATATATATATATATATATATATATATATATATATATATATATATATATATTCCAGTAGTAGGCTGGCTCATGGCACCAGCCGCCCGTTGCAATACTACAGCTGAAGGTTTTTTTAACTTAAATAGGTCTGCCCAGGACAGTTCGATGTTAAGTCTTCCTTTAGTTACGGTTCTTTTTCTATGCCTACAGCTACACTGAATATTCTTGGATATTCATCACACATCTTTTATTATCCCTTCACACTTGACAAGTCATTACGCTCTCCATCTCTGTTTCTCTTTACTTTATGTATTTTTCGTGCCCAGGCCCGATGAGGGCCGTTTTATTTTATTATTTTCTGGCCCGTCCTGGTGTCACAATCATAAAAAAATTAAAAAAAATAAATAAAAAAAAATTAACAAAATAATATATCTATATATATATATATATATATATATATATATATATATTATATATATATATATATATATTATATATCTATATATATATATATATATATATATATATATATATATATATATATATATATATATATATATATATATATATATATATATAGTTTGCATGTCATATATATCCGGTTCCGGTTTTACGTCACGGACTCCCTTATCAACCAAGGGCTAGGACGGTTGCCTTCTTGCGAAGGACTTGTTTTGGCTGATGTAATCCTTACGCTGAGTGCATGCCTTTGCTAACCTCAGACCGTGACGGGGCGCGAACCCTCGACCTGACGCCTCAGAGTCGGAGACGCTACCGACTGAGCCACGGCGACTACATGTCATATATATATATATATATATATGATATATATATATAGTATATATATATATATATATATATATATATATATATATATATATATATATATATATATATTACAATAATAAAAAATAGCCATCACATATTAATATGACACACACACACACACACACATATATATATATATAAATATATATATATATATAAATATATATATATCATATATATATATATATATATATATATATATATATATATAATACATACAACAAAATTAATATAAACAGAACTAATAACTTGAACACTTACAAAGGAGGAAGAGACGACACAGAAATAAAGCGAATGAAGACGAAATAAATGTCAAATAACGAAAAGAAATAAGAACAAATAAATGCGAGTGAAACGGAGAACAGTCATGAGATTACAGTTCCGTGCTCTTGCCCAGTTGGAAGCGCACTGAAGGACAAAAAAACTCTGAGGGTTCTCTCCTGGACCATCAAGCTGCTCAGAGTATCATAGCTGCTACTTTTAGGGTAATTACCCTACAAAGTATCATCGCTGGTTTTTAGGGTTAATTACTCTAAATTCAGGATAATTACGCGACACAAGTAAGTCTACTTATGTGACACAAGGAAGTCTACTTATGTTTTTGGTGTTTTCCTCAATATTTAGAGCAATGATGGGCAAACTTTTCTCCCCTAGGACAACACAGACTATCTGTAAGGTCTCAAGAGGGGCCGCATTCAACCAAATATAAAAGGACTCAATAAGAGAAGTTTGTTTTTTATTATATAAATAATTATAATTTAGCACACAAGAAAGGCACAGACACAAAAGAATTTAATGTTACGATTCCTCTCGCAATGAACATTTACTCAAATTCTTAATGAGATTTCTGCCATTGCAACTTCACTAACTTACGCATGTTTTCTTTACATCAGAAAAATCATACTTGTACAAAAGACAAGATTTTTGAATGATCATACATTGAGGTCTTTTCTTATATACAGGGTGACGCAAAAAAAAAAAATTCTTGCCTTTTGAGTAGTCTCTGCTATGAGATTCATTAACTCCCAACTGGAAATTACCTGACTTTGCTACAATATTATGTGAAAAGGGTAATATCAGGAAATGGAAATCATCATCTTTTAAAACACATACATACTAGCTATACTTTTCTGACCAGGATTGCAGAAATGTGGGACAGTCCTCTTTTGTAACAAGGGAAATGCACAAAGTCGCGCTCATTCTCTTGCACGCTCTCTTCCCCGCTCCACTGACATTCCACGTGCATCCAATGCTATTTTCACCCCATCCATTCATCTCATTCTAGGTCTTTCTTTTGGCCTTACTCCAACCACTTCTGCACGCCACACTCTCTTAGCTAGTCATTCATTACTGATCCTTTCCATGTGTCTAAACCAACTCAATACTCTCAGATCTAACTAATCCTACAGCTTTCTTTTAACATCTATGCTCTGTCTCACCTCCTAATTTCTCATTCTAGATATTCTAGATATACAAATTATACTACTCAAACATCTCACCTTTATTACATTCAACTTGTTCTATTCATCCTTTCTTGCATTCAAATCTGTTTCATACAATGCATTCGGCACAAGCACACCTTCATATCTCCTTCTCCTGGCATTGCATTCATTCCTAAATACCTGTTTCTCATCACACGTTTCAAACCACCAAATCTATTACTCTCTTCCGTCACTCTATGACTTACCTCCGCATCCACTCGTCCATTCCCTGCCACGTACATCCCCATATATTCAAAACTCTCAGCTTCCTGAAGCAACTCCTACTTGCAATCTGCCGACATTATTAGCACTCCTCGTACCTCTCATAGTGTCATTTTTACCAGTATTCACTAGTAACTTCCTTCTTTAACACATTCCAACAAACTCAGTCATCTAAATAACTCAGTTCATCCTCAGAATAAGCCGCTAGTGCTATGTCATCAGCAAAAAATAAGATGGGATTAAGAGTAAGAATATAGTAAGAAATACGAAGAATTAAAAATAAACGGGTCACATTAGAACTAGATGGAGTAAAAAATTCTGAAAAATAAAAGGAAGAAGAATAGAGTTAAGAGGGAGTAAGACATGATTAAGAGATTAAACGCCAACTGCGATAATAGACCAAATTTAATTCGAGCCGACGTAAACTTGTATAAACTAGTATGAACCATTTACTAATAGAATTAATAAAAGACAAGATGCTAAGTTATACATACAAACGCGTATATATAAGAGAGAGAAATTACTAACACCATTTCTGAGAGAGGAGAGAGAGAGAGAGAGAGAGAGAGGAGAGAGAGAGAGAGAGAGAGAGAGAGAATGATAATACTAATATTATCTCTTTGAGAGAGAGAGAGAGAGAGAGAGGAGAGAGAGGAGAGAGAGAGAGAGAGAGAGAGAGAGAGAGAGGAGAGAGAGAGAGAGAGAGAGAGAGAGCAGAGAGAGATAACAATACTAACATTATCTCTTAGAGAGAGAGAGAGAGAGAGAGAGAGAGAGAGAGAGAGAGAGAGAGAGAGAGAGAGAGAGAGAGAGAGAGATAACAATACTAACATTATCTCTTAGAGAGAGAGAGAGAGAGAGAGATAACAATACTAACATTATCTCTTAGAGAGAGAGAGAGAGAGAGAGAGAGAGAGAGAGAGAGAGAGAGAGAGAGAGAGAGAGAGAGAGAGAGAGAGAGAGAGAGAGAGAGAATACTAACTTTATCTCATAGAGAGAGAGAACATTAATAACCTCATCTCTTGAGAGAGAGAGAGAGAGAGAGAGAGAGAGAGAGAGAGAGAGAGAGAGAGAGAGAGAGAGAGAGAGAGAGAGAGAGAGAGAGAGAGAAATACTAACATTATCTCTTAGAGAGAGATAATAACCTCATCTCTTAGGAGAGAGAGAGAGAGAGAGAGAGAGAGAGATTATTATTTTTATTTTATTAATTTATTGCGCCAAGCGTCAGACATTACATGAGTTCATACAAATAATGCTTCAAATGGATATAAAACCAAGAATTGAACATGGTTTACAGGGAGGTGTACATATTGATAAAACATTGCTGCATACTAACACACAACTCACAGAATGGCAGCACAGAGTACATTATATGCAAAAGTAAAGCTCAGAGAAACGCAGAATGCACAAACAGAATTATATAGCAACATACAGAAAATATATGTATAATTCAATATAATTAATGGCCACCAAAGTGAGGAAAACGAGCAAGAATAACATCAAGGTTGTCATCATTAAGTAAAAATGAGCAGATCTGTATTAAGTTCTGACCTCGTGGTAAAACATCTCTCACTGCGGGGCACTGAAGACAATAGTGGTCAAGAGTGTTAGCATTAGTTCGGTCGCATAATGTACAGGAGGTGTACTGTGGCATATCTAGAGTCTGGGAGACCTGCCATAAAGGCCGATACCCCATTCTGAGCCGAGCACTAACTACATTGTTTTTCCGCACCATTAACCCGCGTCTGCGATACTTGTAGCGACTGTGAAGGAAGTGATCATGGTGCTGTATGGACACACTGTTGGCCCTCTCCGTGTCCCTGCGCTGGACCGTCATGGCAAACCCAGCTGAGTAGATGATGTTACGTAGGCATCGGAGGGAGAGAGAGAGAGAGAGAGAGAGAGAGAGAGAGAGAGAGAGAGAGAGAGAGAGAAACAATACTAACATCTCTTTGAGAAAAAAATAATACTAACATTATATCTAAGAGATAATAATAACGAAGCGAGTATGTAGTTATTGCTTAAATCTTACGGCCGTGAGTCCTTCCTGACACAACTATATCCATTTATCCTCACTTGGGGTCGGCCGTAAGCTGACCTGGCTTGCTCCCACGGTGACTGCATATTCATTCCAACTTCCGTAATATTGGAACCAGTAATACTAAAGAATAACTAACATTGATTTTGGTGAAAAAAGGGCCAAAAGTTGCATAAGATAGATCAATTGAATAAAGGGCACCTCTTAACTACCAATAAAAACCTACTTATAATATTCAATCACTTACGGGGGTCTGGGGGAAGAGGTCCCCATTGAGGAAATGGGGGCGTGGCTGCTGTTAATATATTAGCGTTAGGTTAAGTTGGGTAGAGTTAGGTTGGGTAAGGCTAGGTTAGGTTGGGTTAAGTAAGGTTGGATTAAGTTAGGTTGAGTAAGGTAAGGTTATGAAAACTGGGCAATAACGCTTAGCCTATACCGAAAGCCAGTGGTTCGTTCTCTCCTGTTGATCATTTACATTATCGGTGATTCTTACTTGTGTTTTTAAATAATAATAATAATAATAATAATAATAATAATAATAATAATAATAATAATGATAAAAATAATAATAATACATACATACATATAATAATAATAATAATAATTATATAATGTTCTTGTTCTTGTTCCGGTATTACGTCACGGACTCCCTTTTCTACCAAGGGCTAGGACGGTTGCCTTCTTGCGAAGGACTTGTTTTTGGCAGATGTAATCCTTACCCTGAGTGCATGCCCTTGCTAACCTTAGACAGTGACGGGGCGCGAACCCTCGACCTGACGCAGAGTCGCGGACGCTACCGGTTGAGCCACGGTGAATAATAATAATAATAATAATAATAATAATAATAATAATAATAATAATAATAATAATAATAATAATAATAATAATAATAAGATAAATTTTAATTATAATCGTAGTAAAAATAATAATGATAACAATGATAATAAAATAATAATAATAATAATAATAATAATAATAATAATAATAACAATAATAATAATTAGTTATTATTATTATTTTTTATTATTATTATTATTAAATCATTATCATTATTATAATAATAATAATAATAATAATGATAATAATAGTAATAACAATATAATAATGATAACAATAATAATAATAATAACAGTTATTATTATTATTATCATTATTATTATTATTATTATTATTATTATTATTATTATTATTATTATTATATTATCATTGTTATCATTATTATTTTACTATGATTATAATTATAATTTATCTTATTATTATTATTATTATTATTATCATTATTATTATTTTACCATTATTATTATTATTATTATTATTATTATTATTATTATTATTATTATTCGGTTTTTACGTCACGAACTCCCTTTTCTACTGAGGGCTAGGATGGTTGCCTTCTTGCGAAGGACTTGTTTTGGCAGATGTAATCGTTACCCTGAGTGTATGCCCTTACTAACCTCAGTCCATGACGGGGCGCGAACCCTCGACCTGCCGACTCAGAGTCGTGGACGCTACCATTCTGCCTCGGAGACTACTATTAATATTATTATTATTACTATTATTAATATTATTATTATTATTATTATTATTATTATTATTATTATTATTATCATCATCATTATTATTAATATTATTATTATTATCATTATTATCACCTCTCTCTGTTCTCTTAAGATATGGCCCTTTAAATCCGTCCGGAAATCAAAAGTTGAAAACTTTATAAAGTTGTTTGATCTATTTCCTGCCCATTTTAAGCTGGCGGAGCCAACTTGAAGTTGCTCCGAGCTGTTCAAGTTGCTTCAAGCTGTTTGAAGCTGTTTGATCCGCTGCTGCTTACTTTCCTCGGCTGTCAAGTTTCGGCACAGCAGTCCTAATGATGGGCACGAAGAAGAAGAAGAAGAAGAAGAAGAAGAAGAAGAAGAAGAAGAAGAAGAAGAAGAAGAAGAAGAAGAAGAAGAAGAAGAAGAAGAAGAAGAAGAAGAAGAAGAAGAAGAAGAAGAGAGAAAAAGGAGAAGAAGAAGGAGGAGGAGGAGGAGGAGGAGGAGGAGGAGGAGATCATGATGATTTACTGACCAATCAACATTGAATCTTCTTTTCCTTTTGGAAACTTTAATTAGGAACACCTTTCCCTCTTCCCTTGCCTAAACATCCCATTAAGTCTTTCCAAATCCTTTCTTTCTTTTTCCCTACTTCCATCAGCCTCTCCATCCAAATATATATTTATTTTCAATATGATCTTGCTCTCAGTCACTCTTTCCACGTGTACTCTTATACCAAAGTAATCTTCCTACTAGAAATAACTCTTCCCTCTGACACTCTTACCCCTTGGGAATCTTTCCACCAGTATTTTTTTTCCTCTAGCACTCTTTCCATGGAACCAACTTTACTGGTGCTCACAGCTCCTTGGTTCCTTGGTCAGGAATTTTTCCACAAGCAATCAGTCTTCTAAACATCTTTCCAAAGTCCCAAGTCTCCTTCACTGGTACTTCCTATTGGAGCTCTCTCTCCATAAACACTCTCTCCACAATGTCGCCTTCAGTGACATTTTCCTTCTAAACAATAATTTCTAGAGTCTTCATCAGCAAGCACTCTTTCCTAGGAGTTTATATCATTGCCTCTCTCATTTTCTAGGGATTCTTTCTACATTACTTTTTTTTATGATTGTGACACCAGGACGGGCTAAAAAAAAATATATATATATATAAAATAAAACAGCCCTCATCGGGCCTGGGCACGAAGAATACATAAAGAGAAACAGAGATGGAGAGTGTAATGACTTGTCAGATGTGAAGGAATAAAAGATGTGTGATGAATATCCAAGAATATTCAGTGTTGCTATAGGCATAGAAAAAGAACCGTAACTGAAGGAAGACTTAACATCGAACTGTCCTGGACAGACCTATTTAAGTTCAAAAAATCTTCAGCTGTAGTATCGCAACCGGCGGCTGTTGCCATGAGCCAACCTACGACACGATGCACTCTTTCTTCTAACACTTTCCACAGCCTCCTTCATTTGCACTCTCAACACTATGGACTCTTTCCACAGGTACTCCTAACCCCTTTGGACTCTTTCTACAGGCACTCTAACCCCCTCATGATTCTTTCTACAGGCACTCCTAACCCCTCATGATTCTTTCTACAGGCACTCTTAACCCCTTTGGACTCTTTCTACAGGCACTTTAACCTCCTCATGACTCTTTCTACAGGCTCTCCTAACCCCTTTGGACTCTTTCTACAGGCACTCTAACCCCCTCATGACCTTTCTACAGGCACTCCTAAGCCCTCATGATTCTTTCTACAGGCACTCTTAACCCCTTTGGACTCTTTCTATAGGCACCTTTAACCCCTTTGAACTCTCTCTACAGACACTCTATCCTTTACCACTCACGCCAAACAATCTCCTTCAGAGGCACTCCTCTGGCACTCTTTACAAATCCCGTGGCACTACAATCACCTCATAAATAACCAAAATTATCATTAAATCAACCAATGACTCCCCATAGACTATGGTCTATGATAAGTACATCACGCAACAGAAATTGAGTTATTTATAAAGCAAGATTTAAATAATTATCTTTTTATTGTCTGTTTATCAAAGCATCTAAAAATACCTTTGGGATATACGTAAAGATTAATATTTTAGCATTAAACTCTACTGTAATAGTAGTAGCAGTAGAAAGTGCAGTAGAAGTAGAAGTAGTAGTAGTAGTAGTAGTAGTATATGCTTAAAAGTATGTGGTAATGGATATTAACAATGCACTATTAGAATAATCTTAAAATTCTAAGTGCAAAAGATAATAATAATAATAATAATAATAATAATAATAATAATAATAATAACAATAATAATAATAATAATAAAGTGGTTACCCTAACAAACCCCTCTCAGTTATGTCCATGCCTGCAAAAAAACAAAAACAAAAAACATAACGGGTCAATGCATTATTAACATTAAAAACATGTTACTTGAATGATTCATTGCCCATGACAGGGTTTATATATAACAGGCCGAGCTGAAAACATTATTAATAATCCGTGATTTTAAATTTAATTGATGATGATGGATATGATAAGCCTACATAGCAGGCAACATGTGACCCATAGTCTCTGGGATAGCACAGTGACTAAATATATGCAACTGAGTAGCCTCTGTCTCCCATAATTCATTCTCTCTCTCTCTCTCTCTCTCTCTCTCTCTCTCTCTCTCTCTCTCTCTCTCTCTCTCTCTCTATCTATCTATCTATCTATCTATCTATCTATCCATCTATCTATCTATCTATCTATCTTTCTCTCTCTCATACTCTGTATTTTTCTTCTTTCTCTCCTCTACTCTGAGGTGTGAACAAAGATATCGCCTCCACGTTTCCCTGCGAGTTGCAAAAGTCGACTACATTGGGCGGAGTGAGGGGCCTGAGCATCCTCACTTCTTTATTTTCCTCCCGTGTAGTAAGGTCACCACCCTTACAAGAGGGATTGCGACCATTGTATATTTAAGTATGTATGTATGTACGTCTGCATTAACAGAAGTACGTTAGTCTTACCAAATGGGAAGTGAATGATACTTGGCACTCTAAATACATAAAGTTAGGAGAATTTGTTAGGTCAGGCAGTGCCAAAATACACTACTATACTCTTTCACCCTGGCACTAAGTAATCCAAAAACCTCTTCTAGTGTTACCTAACTAAAATTCAGGCACCACGTGTTGGCCTACTGGTAACTATTACCAAACGATATTGATACAAAATTCCAAAAATGGACAAAAATAGGTTATATTTTTTTAAACTATATATTTGTTAACTTTTCCAGTAATCATTATTGTATATTTAATTAAAAACCTTTAGTTCCTAAGGTTTAGTTTTTTAATTATTTTTATTTTTGTTTGTTCATAAATGAAAAACCTGGTTACCTCAATGCTCACTTCAAGCTCACCCTTACAATGCTCTTCTCAGAATGAAAATATCCCGCTAAGTGGCTAGAAAATGTAATGAGTCTGCAGTTAGTTAAACTGCCTATGGAGGGTTAATGTATGAACAGTCAGTTAACTTGCTACAGTCAAATTTGGTTATTTTCCTGTGGTTGGGTTAATCAAATTTGGTTATTTTGCTTTGATTAGTTAAATTTTGTTCAGATATGACATAGTTATTATAAATTTTGTTTTGATAAGTTTATAAAGATGGTTTGAATAGGCATGTATAACTAATTGCACTGAGTAAGTTGGGTAAAAGCCTTTAAGGCAGTGATTCTAAACCATGGGGTAATAATTTACCAGGGAGGATTTATATTCATAATAAAAGAATTCAAGAGGGATGGAAGAACTGGAAGAAAGTGTCTGGGGTGCTGTGCGACAGTAGAATAGGGATTAAGTTGAGGGGTAAAGTGCATAAGACAGTTGTGAGACCTGCGATGATGTATGGAGCAGAGTCATGGGCAATAAAGATGACACAAGAGAAAAAACTGGATGTGGCAGAGATGAGGATGTTGAGATAGATGTGTGGGGTGACAAGAGGCGATAAGATCAGAAACGAGGTAATTAGAGGTTCCTCAAAAGTTAGAGAAATATCAGATAAGATACAAGAAAGTAGACTAAGATGGTATGGTCATGTCGTTAGGAGGGATGAACAGTATGTTGGGAGGAGGGTGATGGAAATGGAAATACAGGGTAGGAGAAGGAGAGGGAGACCAAAGCGTAGGTGGATGGATTGCATCAATGACGACCTGAGGTCTAAAGGTTTGTTGGGTGATGAGGTATGGGACAGAAACAAATGGAGAAAACTGGCCAGAAACATCGACCCCACATTAAAGTGGGAAAGATGTAGACAAAGAAGAAGATACACTATGCATAAATATGGTTAAGTTGCTTTTCTCAAAGCTATAGAAAATTTCAATTTCTGTTAAAGGATATTAAAAAAGTAAGGAGATTTGAAAGCACTGAGTAAAGTTAGCATACTGCTGCTCAGGTAACACAGGTGTGTTTGGGATAATTTGCTCGGGTTTAATAAGGCTTTGTTAATTTTTGTCAAGTGAGATTGGATTAATTTTGATGAAAAAATTAAGTTAAGTTACTTTTGGTAAAATATAGTTGGACTCCATATATCTTGCTAGGTAAATCTGCTCTGGTTAACAAAATAATGTTACTTTTAGTATCTTAGATCAATCCGGTATATTTGATTAAGAAAGACCAATATGATTTTACTATAAACAATTTATAAACAATTTATAAACAATTTACTATAAACAATTTACTATAAACAATTAGTTTTGAGTAATAGAATATGATAAGCAAAACCATTTTGGTTAGGTTAACAAAATTAAGCTCCGTCATTTATTAAAAATAGCTATAACTGGTTTGCAAAAGTTGGATAATATTTTCTTAATCTACTCTGAATTTGGTAAAATCTGTTGGTCAGACCAGGTGTGAGTAACTTAGGATATGATATGGAGGTACAAGATCAGTTATACAAAATATGAAACAAACAATAAAATAATAATTTCACAAGGGAGATTTAAGCCCAATTCCATTCCTAACCTGATTATATAAACTTGGTTTTAAAACTATTGCTTCAGAATAATTCCATTTAGGAACTAGTAAAGAAGAGTAACCCTATGGTACTCTAGGATTATTCATATTTACAGTGCAAGTCACCTAACCTAATCTAACCCAATCAAAACTAACCTAACTAATCTAACAATTCACGGGGTTTCTCATCTTTAAAAGATTCGCCATTCAATCTAAAATCTTATCCGAATATTTCTTCTCCTTTATACAAAAATATATACACCAAGGTTACTCCCACACCCTGATGAATATTCAGTATAATACTGTATTTGTCTATTCCCACCAACCATCCACAACACGAAAACTATGCGTTACTCTTCACTATTAAACATGCATATAATCAAATCCAGTAGTTACCAGTTTATATACTGTATAAGATAACTGGGGCAAAATGCTCATTGGTAAATTATTACTTTTGGACACACTTCAAGTATTGTAGATATATGGTAAATGATTACTTTTGGTATAGTACATCAAGTATTGTACATATAAACTGACCCAAAATAAAAATAAGCCAGCCGATTGGAAGGGAAAAAGACATGTGAAAAAAATATCAAGCTTGAAATAATTTAATTATAGCCCAGGACATAAGAAAAAT
Organism: Halocaridina rubra; assembly: GCA_037179515.1. Classification (NCBI taxonomy): domain Eukaryota; kingdom Metazoa; phylum Arthropoda; class Malacostraca; order Decapoda; family Atyidae; genus Halocaridina; species Halocaridina rubra. The sequence continues at coordinate 97,819 of JAXCGZ010000166.1, forward strand.
TGGCACAAACCAAAAAGAAGCCACATTCAGAAGATATATAAGAGATTAACTTTTGTCTTAGATAATTGGTTTAGGTCAAATCTGGGTACATATTATGACGCCAGCAAACCAAAAATACCACCAACAAAAGCCTAAAAACCTCTCATAATTTGACTTAACGTCACCTTACCGGATATGAGATTGTGAGTTGCAAATTAATACTTAAATCTGAGTAATTTAACTCATTTATTATTGAATAAAGTCAGAATAATCCAAAATAACCAACTCAAAGCTAAACAAATCCGAATATCATATGACTTTCTTAAACCACCAGGGTATATATATATATATATATATATATATATATATATATATATATATATATATATATATATATATATATATATATATATATATATATATATAATATATATATATATATATATATATATATATATATATATATATATATATATATATATATATATATATATATACAATATAAGCTCATTTACAAGTCAACTTACATAATTTCTGGAGGTCATCATCTTGGCCCCATAGTTTTCATTCGAGAATTGAATTCCATAAAATTCTAATGAACACCAACAGTAAACACAATCACTTAGGAACCTTTTTCGTCCAAAAAATATATTGTTTTACAATTCCGTGACGTATATACACACTGTCACCTCTTAGCAACGAATAAATACATTGACAAATATTTCACAATTTCACAAATAAAGTACTCCCGTCACCCGCACGTGTTCCAACGTTAGTTGACAAATGACGAAATAAGCCGAAATGAGGTAACAGATCTTTACAAAGATTGTCACGTCGTAATTATGTAATATTATCAGTGATTAAAAATGAGTACAAAATTAGCATATTTTTACAAAAGTATTAATTATATTTAACTTTAATTTATACAAACTAAACATACATTACTAAATATGAATTGGTTTTTTTAGATTATTTTATTTATAAAGATGAAAGCCCTGAACAACGGAATGAGCGTTTTAAGTATAATTGAAAAAAGTAAATAGAAAGTGGAAATGGATAAATATGTAAAGAGATTGAGGAAAAAAAGTATAGGAGTAGAAAAGTTTTGTTTTATGCCAGATAAGGTAACAAATTAAGTCATCTACTTTTAGACAGCTGGAGAGAAATGGAGAGCGGCAGGTAGGAGAACATATGATGTTTAGTGACTAAGGCCCGATTTCTTAAACAGTGTAAACCTAGGATACCATATTGTTAGTTATCTAGACACACACAAATGGATTCCATAAGCGCATCTGACGCGGGTCTGTGTATGGCTAGGATCCCGTACGGGATCCTAGCCATACACAGAACCGCGTCAGATGCGCTTATGAAATCCATTTGTGTGTCTTGCTAACTAACAATATGGTATCCTAGGTTTACACTGTTTAAGAAATCGGACCTTAACCAAACATTTGGTAAGAGTGAAAAGACAGGTGTGGAGAACATGACAAAGAGAAAAACACTGGGAAAATATGTAAACTATTGCAAGATATGTATGAGAGAGAATCTACGCAAGTGATAACAGGATTTTTACGTGAATGTTGGACTGCATCAAGGTGGGTCGTTGAGTCCCTAAGTATTTGGTATTGTCATAAACACCTTCTTAGAGAAAGACATGGTGAATCCAGGTCAAAAAGTCACATAACAAAATCTAACCTAACCTAACCTGGGACTTTTTTCTCTCTGGCCTTATTACCGGCCACAGACGCAGCTGATAAATCCCATGGAATATGATTTCTGTAGATGATATAGTACTGTGTGATGCAATCCAAGTGAACTGAACAAAAGTCAGAAGCCTGGAGAAAAGTAATAGAGGCCTCAGGATTGAAAATTAGTGGAAAAAAGTACACTTAGCATTTTCACAGCAAAGGGTCAAGACTAGGATAATTATTCCTAGGTAAAAGACTGAAAAGAATGCGTAAAATTGAATATCAAGGCATGCAAATACCTTCAGAAACCTACATCTTCCAAAACAAGTCCTTCGCAAGAAGGCAACCGTCCTAGCCCTTAGTAGAAAAGGGAGTCCGTGACGTAAAACCGGAACCGGAACTTCAGATGGAAATATAGACAGACAGCCCAGCGGATACAGGCAGTGTGTAACAAAAAAAAAATCAGTTTTTTTTTATTGTGACACCAGGATGGGACAAAAAAAGAAAATAAATCTACCCTCATCTGACCTGGGCACGAAGAAAAGAGAGAACAGAGATGGGGAGTATTGTGACTTGTCAGATGTGAAGGGATAATAAGACGGGTGTAACGAATATCCAAGAATATTCGGTGTTAATGTAGGCACAGAAAGAGAACAGTGACTAAAGGAAGACTTAATATCTAACTGTCCTTCAGCTGTAGTACTGCAAAGTGCGGTTGGTGCCATGGGCCAACCTACTACATGGAACGTTGTAATCAGAAAATTCAGTGCAAAAATAAACGGTAAACAGTATAAGATAGTTATAAAACAGCAGTGTTGTATGAGACTGGAACATACAATGAAAATAAGTGCCAAGAAAGAAAAATGTATGAGGGAGAGATGAAAATATTGAGGTGCATCCCAGAAGAAGCACCTGAAAAATGACATCAGGTGCCACTTCTAAGGTTGTTTCAAGAATGGAATAGACTACTTAAAATCAGCGACCCCACAAGAAAGCGGTATGAGGCTGCAGGAAATAGAAGGAAAAATATCAATGAAGTACATAATATAAACATGCAATTAAATGGGTAAATGGCATTATAGGAAAAGCTGCTATATTAATGTCTAGTATATGCAATTTATTTTGCGAAAAAATATTAGATTATTATTATTAGTTATTATTATTATTATTATTATTATTATTATTATTATTATTATTATTATTATCATTATTATTATTATTATTACCAATTCTACCATATAGCCTACGTCCTGTATGTCGTCAGAGTCTCCTAAAAGGGATAGGAGAATAGGAACTAGAAAGTAGTAATAGGGGATCAGAAAAACTTCCTAAATATAGAAGGTGGAGAATAAAAGGGGATATGTAAGAAGGGAAATGGCTTTTTTTTTCACTCTATTGCATCCATGTTCCTTCCTCAAAGGAACCAGGAGAAGAATTAAATCTAAGAAGGAGAATTCTTTCCTTATATATTATATATATATATATATATATATATATATATATTATAATATATATATATATATATATATATATATATATATATATATATACTATATATATCTATATATATATAATTACTATGCCAAGGTGCTACCAGGTACATCACTGAAGGCTTTAAAAGAACCAAACCTAACAGCTAACTGCTATACTAGGAATTAACTCATTCTTTTTCTGAATGTCGTTTAGTTGATATTACAGCTTCTTCCCAACCTCACTCGTGGCTTCATTTTCACATTTGGTTCAAATTCCATGCTATAGGGGTTTCAATATTAATCACTTTAACACATTAACATATGTGAAAACATGAATCATATTTTACCTCTGACCGGGACTCCAACCTAAGACACATAATTACTGTGCCAAGGCTCTACTAGCTACACCACTGAAGATCTTAAAAGAAGAAGCAAATTTTACAGTTAACTGCTATACTAGGAATGACCGCATTCTTTCTGAATGCCTTGTAGTTCATATTACAACTTCTTCCCACTCTCACTCGTGAGTGAGGTTGGGAAGAAGTTGTAATATGACCAAAATGGCATTCAAAAAGAATGTGTTCATGCCTAGTATAGCAGTTAGATGTAAGGTTTGCTTCTTCTTTTAAGACCTTCAGTGGTGTAGCTGCCAGAGCCTTGACACAGTAATTATTAGTCTTAGTTTCGAGTCCCGGTCAGGGGTCATATATATACATATACACATGCCTCATTACCCATTGTAAGGGGGGTGGCCGAGCCAAAAAACGTGCATTCACCACGATCCACACATACCTCAACCACTCCTCTCAACTCCTTGGGGATAAAGGGTTGCCACGTCTCCCTCCCTGAGGGAGGGGGTTAAGAATACCTCCTCCGTGTTCCCTGCTTATAGTAAAAGTCGACTAAATAGGGCGGAGCAGGGGGATTGGGATTCCCCTCCTCTGTACTTTATTTCCTACGAATAGCCAAGAGATAGCCGGTCAGAGGTGTATATATATATATATATATATATATATATATATATATATATATATATATATATATATATATATATATATATATATATATATATATATATATATATATATACATATATATATATATATATATATATATATATATATATATATATATATATATATATATATATATGTATATATATATATATATATATATATATATATATATATATATATATATATATATATATATATATATATATATATATATATATATATATATATACACACACACACACACACACAACGTTGTTTTTGCTGATATAGGTGCATGGAGGAGAACAATAATGAGGGAAGGAATGGAGATGAATTCGAGGAGAAGGAAGAGGAAGAGGAATAAGAGTTATAATCGCGTTATTATTTTCCTCTGATTTCTTCTCAGCTACCAAAAGGACACATCTTTGATCCTTATTCTTGGCCTTTCAGGACTCGATAAGAAAACGCTGCTGGAGAAAAGTTTAATTATCGTACATGACGGAGAAAAATTCTCTTTTCACGGAATAGGAGAAAATGAGTTGAAAAGAACCGGAAGAATACGTGGAATGGGATAAAAATAGATCCCAAATAAAGAAAAAATAGGATAGGAAAAAATAGAAAAGTAAATACATAGTTATACATGGCCCCATATCCCCTTTTAAGAGGGGTGACCGAACTGAGAAACACGCATTCACCAGGTACCACGCATACCTCAACTACTCCTCTTAGCTCCTTAGGGATAAAATGTTTCCACATTTCCTCTCTACTACCCTGTTTGGGTCACCCACAAGGTAGGGGGCAAGGATGTTTTACAGTGAGGCCCGACAACCACAGTTGGTTTACCCCCACTGCTTCATCACATGGCAACTCCCCTCACACCCGTCCATCACAGTTCACTGAGCTAGCAGATGCAAGAAATCCCTTTGGCCCATGTCACTTTTACACAATCTTCCTCCACTCATTCCGATCTCTTGCACACTCTCTTCCCTGCTCCACTGACATTCCACGTGCATTCACGCCATCCATCCAGTTCATTCTAGGTCTTCCTTTTGGCCTAACTTCAACCACTTCTGCACTCCACACTCTCTTCGCTATTCTTTCATCACTCAGCTTTTTCATATGTCCAAGCCAACTCAACACTCTCTGGAATAACCTATCAGAAAGCCTTCTTTCAACATCCTCATTTCTCACCCTATCTATTATAGATGCACCAATCATACTTCTCAAACATCTCATCTCCAATACTTTTATTTTTTTATCCTCTCTTGCTTCATACAATGCTGTCTATATAATCACACCTACATACATCCTTCTCTTTGCATTCATTCCCAAATATCTCTTTCTCATTGTACTTTTCAACCCATCTAGACATTCACTCGCTTCATTCACTCTATGACTTACCTCCGCATCCACTCGCCCATTCCTTGATACGTGTAACCCCAGATACTTAAAACACTCAACTTCTTCAAGCAACTCCCCATTCACTCCTACATTCAGTGTGCCAACATTAGCACTCCTCGTGCATCTAATGATTTTACTTTTACCAATATTTACCCTGAACTTCCTTCTTTTACACACCCTAACAAACTCAGTCACCAGACGATGAACTTCATTCTCAGTATCAGCCACCAGTGCTGAATAATAAATAATAGAATTAATCTTAAAAAGAGGATATACGATATGATAATGGGATAGGATGGGGGGGGGACTGTGACGGCGTCGAGTGAACTCTGTTAACCCTATTCAGGGTGTCATCACTAGAGAGGCGGGGAATCGGAAGGATTGGAAAGGAAAGCTCGAAAATGAATAAAGATAGAGACACAAGAGAGGGGCAGACCCTCGTGCTAAGACAGTATACGATACAGTGGGATAGCATGGGAGGGGGGGAATTGTGACGGCGTAGAATGAAATCTATTAGCCCTATGCCGGGTGTCGCTACTAGAGAGGGGGTGAAAGCTTTAATTAAAGCAAAAATTATGTCCCGTAGCCCCTGTGAACCAAGGAGGCATTTTATATCTAAAAATACAGAGAATCAGGACAGATTTTTAATACATTTTTCCAATGACTTGATCGCGCTGCCTGCTGAGTTCACACGACGAATTCTACCACCAAGCTCCTATTTAAATGCTGTTCAATAGGAAAGACATTTTAATATTTAACACATTTTACACGCAAATATGATCTCCCTCTTGCTTTATTTCTTTCTTTCTTTCTTTCTTTATTTATTTATTTATTTATTTATTTATTATATATGCAGCACCTCTTCCCTTCTGATTAAGGTCAAGGTCAATCTCTTCTCCCTGACACAAGAAAAAAAGGGACATTATCCTCAAATCCCACTCCCTTCCTCATCCTTCTCTCTCCCTCCCCCAACCATTGCTTGAGAATTGACCAATTACATGCATCATCGGAAAGCAATTAGAGAATGTCGCACATTGTTATAATTGACGTGATTGGCCCTTTAACAACCAATCAGCGTTCGTGTGAGAAAGCGATCAAGCGTATTCTGAGAAACTGGTGAGGGTAATATGGGTTAGGGATAAATATGAGATTATGGCATAATACACACACACACACACACACACAGTGACTGCAGTATCTATTTTAAGAGGATGGCCAAGTCAAAGCACACATTCATTAGAAGCTAATTCACTTCAGTTACTCCTCCTAGCTTCTTTGGAATACACTGCTTATATCATCCACAGGGTAAGTAGATAAATATCTTCTGTCATGATGACCGACAACCATAGCTGGTTTACCGCCATCGATTTATTTTTTGGCAACTCCCCTCACCGTCCAAGTTTATAGCACCTAGTAGGTGCGGGAAATCCCTTTGGCTTGCGTTACGTATTCACAAAATCTCTCTCCATCCCTATCTGTTGCACTCTTTCTCGCCTTCGCCACTGAAATACCACTCTCTCTTCTTGGTCTTCCTTTTTGCCTTATTCCACTTACCTCTGCACTCCACTCTCTCATGAATAGTCATTCTTAATGCATTCTTTCCATAAGTCCAACCCATCTCAGCATTCTCTGGTCTAACTTACAGTGTTCTGCCCACACACGCTCTTTGCCTCAACTACCCACTTCTCACTTTAATTATTCAAGCTAGACCTATCATAACTCTCACACACCTCTTCTTAATTACATTCAGCTTTTCTATTTTTAATTCTCCTTTGCATTCCAAGTCTCTGTTCCATATAAAACTGTTGGCACATTTAGTCCTTATATCCTCCCCTAGGCATTCATTCCTAAATACCTATTTCTCAGACTATTCATTCCAATTAGATATTTATTTTCTCCGTGAAATATACTAAAAATACATAAAATACGAAATTATCTTCAGAACATTTAATTGGGACAGTTGGGTGTGGGGGGGTTACCATATGATGAAGCGATGGGGGTAAACTGGCTGTGGCTGTCGGGCCTCATTACAGAAGACCCTTACGGGCCCTCTACCCTTTTGATGACCCAGACAGGATAGTGGGGGGGGGGACTGTGGTAACTTTATATCTAAGGAGCTGAGAGGAACGATCGAAGTTAGTTCAGTTTATGATGAATGTGTGTTCTTTGGCTTCGCCATACCCTCAAATATGGCAAAACATAGCATCAGTACACTGATATCTATGTGGTAATACAAGAAAAGTAATATTTATTATATTAAAAATCGAATAATTAACTGAAATATCCGATGAAATGACTGATAAACATAAGAAATATATATATATATATATATATATATATATATATATATATATATATATATATATATATATATATATATATATATATATATATATATATATATATATATATATATATATATATATATATATATATATATATATATAATTAATGCATAATAAACGCAAAAATCATAGAAAGAATAACCGTAGATTTTCAAGAATGGAAATACATCTGATGTAGATATAATAATTTTTAAGTTTACATATATATATATATATATATATATATTATATATATATATATATATATATATATATATATATATATATATATATATATATATATATATATATATATATATATATATATATATATATATATAACTTCTTTACTTTGAAGACTATTGGTTTTACGATTATAAATTATTATTATGATTGTTGAGTGAAGAACTTCAATTATTTCTGGTCTTGCGGCAGAAGTTCCTTGCCCAATTACCCTGTGGCTGACCGAAGCAGTGAAATTGTAGTGGAGGTAGAAAGGGGTGAATTGTGGTGACTTTTTTTTATTATTATTTTTTTCGGGGAGCTTATATGAGTGATTGACGTGAATTGGTTTTTGGTGAATTTGTGTGATTTGACTCGACCACTCCTTAACAATGAGGCATACGGCCATTGTATCTGCGTCTAGGTTGTATACTTTAACTTGAGTATTACTTGCATTTTGTGCTTTCATAATTTATTAATTAATTAAATTGTTACATTATAAATATATTTGAAATGTGCTTCAACCTATCTCTGTCTACCGACATTCGAATACTGATTAATATATGATATATAAAATAGTAAGCAAACAAAGATAATATAAGATAGGAATTAAATTAATGTAGAAAATGCATGGAAATAAATTGAAGACAAAAATATTGAAGCTCCATTTGTTTTAGGCTCGTATTCGCGTGACATTCAGGATGCGTCAAAAATTCAGCTTTCGATGTAATCCTAATTAATGAATTATCTGAAATATTATTTGTCTAATAACCCTTAAATATATATATGAAACTACATTAAATTATTCTAAGAAATTATTGTTAAAATTATACATTAATGGTGATTTTCTCCTTTTCACAAACTCACAAACAAACACTTTGCTGATTGTTTGGACTTCTGTCACTCGCCTAATGTCAGCTGTTAAGATGGCGAAAGGAGAAATGTGATTTTTTTATCGATTAAAACACGACCGAAATGGCATCTCCAATTAACACAGGCACTCCCTCTAGGGATGCTGTTAGGATTAAAGTTATACAGGTAATTAATTTTATCCCGAAATAAGAGTTTTATTGATATGAATAAGAATTGTTAATGTCAACTTGTTTGTGAAATCGTCCTTGGAATATTTTTTGAAAATTATGTTGTGATTTATTTAGCTTTTTTGTTCTGTGTTATTTTTTCGCGTTGTAGTATAAGATTGTGTTATTATTTTCACTAAACTAGATTCGTTTTATATAAAATAATATTGCTATATAATAATGATATTATTATTATTATTATTATTGTCATTATAACTGCCATATAATCAAGTTCTAGTTTTTAGTTCATATATCCCGTGATTTACATATAGCCATATTACAGCTACCGAACCCCTTTTGGTTTGGGTGAATGATGGCTTTTGGTGGTCTGGGTATAGGCACATTTAAGGACCCCATGACGATCCCTGATTAGCTTTGTCCCTCAGGTTATCCTCAGATAGAGATCCCGGTTCAGGAAGCGGGCGGCAGGGCCTCCCTTTCAAAACTGAAGTCATTCTAGATTTGCTTGCGGCATTTTTCACAAATGGGACAAAAGGGACTTGATAATTGATTATTTTGAGAAATTCGTGTCTGCTGTAGAACTTTTTTGACACCGACACTGGTAGAACATGAAAATTTAAATACTGTTGCCATTGTTAATCAATTATTGTATATATTGCATAAGGATATCATAATAGTTCTTATATCATGTTTAGATAACTGTAATTAACTTAACCTTACCTAATGGAATTTAAATTTCTTGTAAAATCAATACAGTTATTATTATGTGTGATTTAGTGAAAATTTTCCTGAATTTTTTATTTCAGTCAGATCACGATCGTCGCGTATATTCAAAACGGCACTATTTAAAACCACCCAAGATGCACACACATTGTTGCAGATTTCTTTATTTCAAAGCTTTGTATGCTAAATTGAAATTTTAAATTTGATACTGTTTTACATGATGAATGCTTGGGATGAATGGAAAATGGAACTGGAATTTTTGGGACAGTAAAAAATATTTAATTTTAAGTTATGAATATTTAAATTCTGTATGTCATTAAATCTGCTTGCATGGAGAGATTGTCCCAAAGTTTTAATTTTTCTCTGTAACTAATGCTAAGTAATTTTGGCACAATGCCAGCTTGCAAAGCAACAGTACAGCTGCTGATTAATGTACCCTTATTTGTTTTTGGTTTACGTGTTTCAGTTGGTTCCCATTTCATTAGGGGTGGACACTAGTTAGAGCTGGGGAATTAAGGATGGATGTCCTTCTTAATGCCCCACAGCGGGATTAATCTCCTAAATGTTAGCTTGTCACTTCCCAACTTGCGCACGCTACCACGAAGTTAACGCAGCCTCCTGTTACTTTTTAATTACTGTTTTAATACCATATAAATTCTAATTTATATATATATATATATATATATATATATATATATATATATATATATATATATATATATATATATATATATATATATATATATATATATATATATATATATATATATATATATATATATATATATATATATATATATATATATATACAGTATATAAATTAAATTAGTAGTTTTTGTTACTTATATGAAATCACTTACCGATAAAGTAATTTATCAGGTAATTCCTAATGGGTACATCAGTGTATATGGAGTTATTTTACATTATATACCTATACCATGCTGTTTTTAGTATATTATTTATGACTGTGTTAAAATACTGTTATTCCCTTGGCTCATGGATTCATTTATAGCCTTACCATGTGACGTAATAAGCATCATAATGTTTATACATCACTAGCAACTGAAGGCTCTGTGACCCTTAAATGTCTTTTAGTTGGGAATATAGACATTGTACACTTTATGGTACATTCCAGTACACAAGTGTAAATACATACACGATGTTATAGATGATCCGCATATGCAGAGTATGCACTTCATGGGACTCTAAGGAATGTATATCTTTCAAATTGGAATCCATAACTGTTTTCACATACTGTATTTCAAAACTGTTTTTACTTATGTGTTAGAGCTTGCTAGTTGAGAAGTGACGAGCCTGACGTTTGCAAGTTCAGTCCTGCTGTGGGTTATTAGCCAGGGTATCCAGCCTTATTTCCACAGCTACAACCTGTCTTAGTCCACTCCCATTCATATGGGAACGTAGTGTGACTCAAAACGCTCAAAAAATAGATATTGAGGCATTTTTTGACTTTTAAACCACTGGTTTGTCTTCCAGTTTGCTATTATTCACCAACATTGATATATACCTTTTAATCATCAGGATCTGTGAAGATTTTTGAGTATGTTATCGTTATACAGTATATAAGATGTGTTTAGATGTATTAAGTCAAAGTCTCATATAGTCACAAACTTCTCAGCTTAAGTATTAAAACTCTAGATACTTTTGGTATTGTGATTATTTTGTTTTTTTCTTGTCACCCACAGCATAGCAGATGTGAAGTGGATTCGCAATGTTGTCGCTTTAGCGTCGATCCCGAACTCACTGGCTACGAAGTTTTACGTAACCTGATTGCTAGGGCTTTCGATCTGAAAGGGTGAGTACGCTTAGAAACTACTGTCATGAATATGTGTCCCTCTGATAATGCTCACCTGTTTTGAGTTTGAAGTTAGTTATAGAGTTAACTTAATTTGAACAAATACTGTCGAGAAATTAGAAAAGCCCCATGACAACCTAATACCTATAGCATATATAAACCCATTAATATTCTGAGATGAATGTGTCTCGTACTTAAATTTGCCTAAATAAAGAATAGGCATTCCTTCGTTATAATGTTACCCTCTCTCTGTCTGTTTTCTAGAAAGTTCATTGAATTCCTTACCACTTATCTCTGCTTAGTAATCATATACCGTATTTCTTAACCAGTACTGAAATTATCCACTGCATTTGTTTAATATAAATTCACCTTCTGTGTAATGAGGAAAATGCATCATTTGTGAACAAAAAATATAAATCTTTTCAAAATCATCTTGTGGTCTGTTAAGTTAAATCAGTTGAATTAAACTGTCTAACAAATACTTATGAAAAACAATTTAGATTGTAGTTTTAACTGTTTTGAATCTGTTATTTTATTAATTGGTCCAAATTGGATTTTGTGCATTCAAATGGTTTTTGAGTGTTAAGCTGTTGTTTAATATCTTTTTGGTTGGCTTTTTGATTGGCTCTTAAGAACTCAGTGTTACCTCCAAAAACTAGTTAAACTTTAAAACAACATATATGTTTTATTGTTTTGATAGTAAATACCTAAATTTCAAATTTTTATTTTGAGTTGTTAAAGACTTGATGTTAGCTTTGAGGAAGTCACAACTTACCATGTTAATTTTACGCTGTTAAAACCATCAATATTAACTGTTTAGTGTTAAGCATCGCTAACTATCCAGGTCTAATTTTTATCTTACGAGTCCAGCATACTTGCTGTTTAACCCTTATGCTTATTTTTAGTAATTTACTACTTGAGAGAAGCTGTACGAACTGTCTTAGGAGTACAGTATCTCGTTAATGAGAACTGAGCCCTATTTCCAATTAGCTTTCAAAGAAGAGGTCATAAAGTTCTATCATGTGCAAATACTAATAGGCTTTGCACTTAGTGCGTGCTCTCGTGTGTAAAGTATATAATCTAAATGTGTAAGCATTATGTCAGTCCCTAAGTATTTGTGTTTGAGTAGACTGAATCTATACGCTAAAGGGTTAGACAGTTGTTACTGTTTCAATGTTAAATGTAAATAATACCCTTTTACCCGCTTTGTGTATTTTGTGTGATATCTTTCACAGAGATTTTCAAACTTGTTATTTGGCGAGAGATGAAAGATTTCCCGAGGCCTGCTGGGTCCCAATGCTGTCCGATTTTGACCTGGAAATGGCGTTTGTTAAGTAAGTATTCATGTGAAATACATAACCACATTCTCGTTTTTATTTTTTACTGAGTGATGAATTTGATCTCCCGCTATTAAGCCAAAGGTGGATGTTTCTGCACTGTACTATTTCTTTTTGCCATTTGTATGTGTGTATTAATCGCCATTTGAATTAAGGTGGACACAGACAGGTTGGTAGTATGTGAACTGTCTACAAATGCTAAGTGTTCGCTTAAATTTAAGTCCAGATGTTTTCTTTATCCGTTTTTACATTGCCTCACAGTATATGACTTTTTTTTGTTAGGAGGATTCCATATTTGAAATTTTCCTTAGTAACAGGTAAGACACTCTCTGGAACTTTCTCTGTGTATAGTCATGTAAGTAGACCATGTCATGCACTTTTCACTTATCCTATGTTTTTTATACTGTTTGTTAATTTCTAACACAGAATCTCCCCTACTTACAAACATCTGAGATACAAACATTCACTGCTACAAACAGAAACTTACCCATTATCTACCCATGTGTTCATGTATGTATTACTGTACTGTACTGTATTATTTCATTATTATTACTGTATTAAATTTCATTAATACTGTATACTTTATGTTTTATGTAGTAGTTAAGTGTCTTTAGCATAAGTCCTGTACAGTACTGCATAAGTAGGTACTGTACAGTGCTTTTTTTTTACCTAAACACAACTTATGAACAGACTTCTGGAACTTAGCTCGTTCGTAAGTTGGGAAGTGTCAGTATTTCATGTGCATATATTTTGTGTATATAAATAAGTGTTAAATTTGATTGTTTTATGAGTTCCTTATGTTCACTATCATTTCTAGAAGATGAATTGTAGGTGAACTTAAAGTGAAAGGAAAAATGTTCTCCAGTTCATTTATACATATCATATGCATGTCTTGTTTATTAGCACCATTTCAATATTTATTTGTTTGTTTTGTGGCTGTCTCAGTGGTATCCATCATAACGTGGATTTAAATTTCAGTGTGGCAATATGGAAGGAATTCTTTTGTGTTTTTGCAAGTTGTCGTCCTGGAATAAAGCGGTTTTGCAAATACATATATCAATCAGAATTTTGTGATGGTGGGACTGCTAAGAGGAATGATCAAGGTTTATTAGGTTCTGGTGAATGTGTGCGCTTTGACTGAGCCACCCCCTTTACAAGGGGGATTGGAGCCAGTGCTTGTGTATGTAAGTAATTTAGTTATTTCCATTATCATACCCTCTCAAATTTTACCATTTTCTCTTTCAGGTCGGCCGATCCTTACCTACTCGTTAAGGTTGAATTATCCTCGTCTAACGGCACCTGGGACGCCGTAACAAACATAGACATTCCCAAGCTCTCTTTACCTGATTTACCTCGTAACAATTATTCTACAAAGCTTCCTGGAATCTTCAAAGAAAAGGTTAGTGATCTGAACACTTTGTCTCAGCATGCTGATTTTCAGATGTTGGCTTCGGATAAAGTCTGCATTGATGTCAGTAATTATTGCAAAGAATAAAGGAGATCAGTAATATTATCTTTTTCCTGTCATCACTTCATCCAGTAGATTAGGAAACTGGCTCCTTACCAGGAGGTCCCAAGAGAACCTCACAAGATCGATTTGTAAAACTTTTGTCAATTAGACCCATATAGAGAGTAGTAGACAGAACTGCCTTTAGTAAGGTAGCCTCTATCTCTCTACAGACTTATTTAGTACAGGTGTGTGTTACAATTTCGGAAGTCAGTGGTGGAGCGGTATTCATAGAAGCTTGTGCTTCAAATGGAGTTAAAATTTCAGTCCAACTTAAGTCATACAATGCAATGAGGGTAAATTTATTTTAATTTTATTTTTGGCCTGTCCTGGTGTCACAATAATAATAAAAAAAAAAAAATTATGTCCATTTTTTTTACAGTGGCTATTCTTTTACAAAACTAAGAGTACACTTATAAGTAGACATGTAATTGAGCTAATATATAAGAGGTTGATACATGCACTTGCTGTGAACAGAAATATTGCTTTCCTAGAAAATTAAGATAACCTTGAATTAACGGATGTGTTTAAAAATTGTCAATTTACTGTGAATAATCAGATAATTGAGTGTAGTGTAAACATACAATATTTTTTTATTATGATTATTTTGATAATAATGATTATACTACCACTAATGATAATAATTAATAACAATAATAATAATAATGGTAATAATAATATTGATAGTAATAATACTGTAATATTAATATAATAATAATATCAATAATAGTAATACTGAAAATAATGATGGTAATGATAATGATACTAAAGTAGAGCATTAGTAATAAATTTCACATTAAGATACCTGAAATGGAGATATGAGATAACTGGGCATACATGTATATAAGTATAGTACAGTAGTATTGTAGTACACTCAAGATACATCATTTATACTAACAAGTGAACAGAGATAAAGCTTCCATAGAAAATTAAAATTAGCTGTAGTTAATAGATATAATCATAATAAAAATGGTGACAGTAATGTTAATAGTAAAGTAGTAAAAATAACACTCGATATAGGATCGTTATTATTCGTATGATCACCATATTTGTACTTAGTGATGAAAATTAGTTCTTAACATAGAGATAAGAGAATACAATATCAATTTACATATTGAGTAGTTAGTGTTAAGGGAAATTTCATTAAATCATTTTGATTAGTGTGTGAGCAGTAACTATTTGTCTAAATGAAAACTGTATAGTTGGCCTTTGAAAGCTGTGGTAGGAGGATGAATTTTTAAGATGTTTTGGAGTATTGGCCCTCTAATAGTAATCATCTTTGAACCTGCATCTGTGTTTGTTCTCTGACTAAAGAGCTCACTATTCTGTCTTGTGTTGATTCCCCTTATATCCCTGACTGTTTTGAAATTAAATAGCCAGATAGAATTTTGTTTACATAAACGTAAATAGCATAGGCGATCTTGTTTTCTTCCCGAACCCACCCAAGTTTTTTGAGAGCTGGTGTGATGTGGTCATATATTTATTTTTCTCCCAGGGCAACTCGAGCTGCAAAGTTTTATCTGAGTCTTGTTGGTAGCTCCCCATACAGTTGTACAATAATTAATATGACTCGGGGCTAGAAATTCGACAACCATTATTGGAGTGGTAGTCTCAAAATTATCTTTTATATGTGATAAGTACATTAGAGTTCTTGTTACCTTTTTGCATACTTTATCTATTTGGGAATTAAACAACATGTAGTTACCAGAGTGAATTCCTAGATTTTGGACAATTTTGCTAGGTGTAATGATATTGCCACAAAAATTAATTGTTGTGTTTTCTGGATTTTGTTGTATGTGGTACCTTGAACCAATAAACATGCATTTCGTTAATTAACAGCCCAATATATTGAAAATAGGTTTTAGATATGGATGAGATTCTTTTAATAATAATATTGTGTTGGTTATAATAATTTTACTTTCAGAAAGCCAATTTACTGATGTGGTACTGTTCAGGTGTTTAGAAATGTAAAGTAAAATATACACTGTAAATTAGCTTAATATAATTGAACTGCACCAATACCCTAAGAAGGAGCTAGAGTAGACTAATGAAAAATGAGTCTTTAGTTTGGGGCATTGCTTGATCGTCTCATACTTTAATTATATGTATATGTATGACTGGGAGGGAACTGCAGTAGCGCAGAGGTTAGAATGTGCGACTCAGAACGTGACAGACCTGCAATCGACCCCATGGCATGACAATAGGAAGGGCATCCAGCCTTAATCCCCAGATCCAGGCTGTCTGTGTCTACCCTCATTATGGGAATTAATAGTGTATTTAACGTTAAAAGAAATGTATTACTGGCTGTTGATTATAATTAGATAAATGCAAATGAAGTTTTTTTGTCTTTTGTTTCTGCATTGCTTGCGGTCACTCTGCTGTCTTAGGGAAAAAACTGCCCTCATCAATAAAGGCCCCATATACATTAACTCATCCAATTTTAATTTTACATTTAGATTAGCAAGTATAATTTCCAGTTATTGTCTGCACTGGTGCTTTCTACTTTACTCTTTACTCATCTCTCATACACAATGGCAGCTTATATTCTCTAGTTTTCGTGTTTAATAATATTTAACCAACAATTTAGTCCAGGGATATACTGTATATCCATTAACCATTTATTAAGATTAACATTTGAATTTATCAATTCCAGATGGAGAAAACCCTGTCCATCGTCCAAAAAGCGCTCAGTTGGAATGACGAAGGTGACGAGGCCTCCCTCAGACCTCCAAGGCCTCCGCTGACTGACGCAGAATTCCAGAAAATGTTGGATCGTGTTGGACAACTTTCTCATCCAAAAGAGCTGAGGCTGTGTGTTTATTTGGGCGGTTTGGAGCCGTCTCTAAGGTGAGCGATAACCATTAATGTTTTTTCGATTAATAATGTTAAAAGATTGTTGCTAGTGTATGTGTCACTATTCATCCGCATTAGAATTTAGGTGGACACAGGCATTTGGGAGCTGGGAATTAAGGCTAGATCCCCTACCTTATGCCCTGCAGTGTGCTCAAACACGACTTTGTCACCTTCTGAGCTTAGCTGTCTAATC
This sequence comes from Halocaridina rubra, assembly GCA_037179515.1. Classification (NCBI taxonomy): domain Eukaryota; kingdom Metazoa; phylum Arthropoda; class Malacostraca; order Decapoda; family Atyidae; genus Halocaridina; species Halocaridina rubra. The sequence continues at coordinate 115,366 of JAXCGZ010000166.1, forward strand.
AGTGCTCTACCATGGTTTCCTTTAGCAATTTTTAGGTACTTATTCCTATTTGTACTCATTTATGGAGTCTCTCCCTAGATCATTTAGTTTTGAGCAGTCTTATATCCAGATCATTTAGAAGTTGCAGTACAGATATTCTCAAGTTTACAGAAATCTGTTACTTTGATATATATATATATATATATATATATATATATATATATATATATATATATATATATATATATATATATATATATATATATATATATATATATATATATATATATATATATATTTTTTTTTTTTTTTTTTTTTTTTTTTTAAGGAAACCGTGTCCACCCCCAATCAAATTGGGATTAATAGTGACACATAAAACAGTGAACATGCTTATAAACTTTCTTCATAAATGCCTGACAAGATTGTTGAATGATGACTACTTACAGAATTTGATGATCAGTCCTGTATTTTTACTATTATTTTTCAAGTCACTTCTTTTTTTTTATGAATTCTTTAGTTTCCTATAACATAATACTTTTTACGTGATACGGACTGAAAGAGATGCAAGATAATTTTTTTATATTATAGTTTATTTTCAACATTAAGGTTAATCGACTGTTAGCAGCAGTTTGTCCTAACTTTGTTATGTTAGATTAGGTTAGTCAGAATAGGTTAGAGTACAGTGAAGGAAAACTTAAATATCAGCAACTAATATCATCCTCATATAGTACCAGCTTTTCTGTTTATGTTTACTTGTCACATATAACCATTACGTAGTTTTCCATTATATTTATTGTTTCCTGACTAAACATAATATACAAGGGGTCCTAAGGTTATGTGGTCCTTGAGTTATGATGTTTCGCCAATACAACAAAGACCCAAAAATTGTTAAATCAATTTTTTTTCCTACTTGTTTGTGTGATAAATACAAATTTTGGCCGCTGAACAGTTGTGAGTGTTGCAGTTGAATAAATTTGTAGCAGCACTATTCTAATGTATATATCAAGTTAATGGCTTCATTTAGTTATTTGTGTATGTATTTGGTTATTTGAAAAAGTAAAATTGAATTTATTTTCAAAATCACGTAACACATAGCCATGATACGGTTTCCATGTGGAACTGTTTGTTGAGTTTGGCGAACGAATATGTATTGTTATGGCAAAGAACACACCCTAAATGACTAGTATTGTGTATGAATGCTCCATCAACCTTTATATTTATTTCATATTGTATCTTGTAGACTTTTTGCAAGTACTGTTTCAGAGAATATAACTATCATTTTGCATGTATCACTGTAATACAGTATACCTTTGTAGATGTGGTAAAATTATTCAATATTTCTTTCTAAATAGCAATTTTATTTTTTTATTCAGTAATTATACTATGAACTGCAGGTATGATATTACGTGAGTACGGAAGATAAAATTTTACATGCATCAGTGTAATATAGTTTTGAAGGTTTGGTAAAAATATTTATTGTTCATTTCTAAATAGCAGTTTTACATTTTTATTGAGTAATTATAATATGAATTGCAGATATGATTGTTTAATGCTGTGAAAATGGGAAAGGGGCAACAAGAAGCGTCGCCCACTTCCCTCTTGTATGCCATATTATTGTTCTTGTGTTTGTTCGCTGGTGTTAAGCTGTTCAATCCTGGCAAAAATGGAAAGGTTTTAGACTTATATATACAGAATCTCCCCTACTTACGAAAAACCAGAGAAGAGACAGGAATATCAGGACAGGTTGAAGTGGCATATGGCAGGGTGAAAGAAAGAGAAGTTGGGAAGTTAGAGGAGGAATGGGGGTTGATGAAAGAATGTTTTGTGGGACATGCAAGTGGTGTGTGTGGAAAGAGGTTTGTTGGAGGTGGCATGAAGAGGGGCAGCGCATGGTGGAATGAAGGGGTGAAAATAAAGGTGAAAGAAAAAAAGAGGGCTTTTGAGGAATATCTGCAGTGTAACAGTAGGGAGAAGTATGAAAGATATAGGGAAAAAATTGTGGAAACCAAGCGGAAGGTAGAGGAAGAGAATAGGTTGGCAAATGTTAGGTGGGGACAGGATTTTAGTAGGTCATATGAGGAGAATAAAAGATATTTTGGAAAGAGTTTAAGAGAGTAAGGAAGGGTGGATCGAGGATGGAAGAGACAGTGAAAAATGTGAATGGACAGATGTTAAGAGGGAACGATGCAAGGAAAAGATGGGCAGAATATTTTGAGTGCTTGCTGAATGTTGAGGAAGATAGAGAGGCAGTTATAGTGGCAGTGGGGGGTGTTCAAGTGCCAGTAATGGGAGATGAAAATGAGAGAGAGATTACAAGAGAGGAGGTGAAAAGGGTATTGTATGAAGCGAAGGCAGGTAAAGCACCTGGAATGAATGGTGTGAGACTGAGATGTTGAAAGAAGGGTGTGTGACTGCATTGGAATGGTTAGTGAGTGTGTTTAATATATGCTTTATGTTGTCCGTGGTGCAAGTGGAATGAGTGATTGCTTGTATAGTGCCCCTATACAAAGGTAAGGGAGATGTTTATTAATGCAGTAATTTTAGGGGTATAAGTTTGTTTAGTGTGGTAGGAAAAGTGTATGGTAGGATACTGATTAATAGGATTAGGGATAAGACAGAAAATGTGATCGCGGAAGTGCAGAATGGTTTTAGGAGAGGTAGAGGTTGTATAGGTCAGATTTTTATAGTTAGGCAGTTATGTGGGAAATATTTAGCAAAGGGAAAGGATGTGTATTTTGTATTTTTGGATCTGGAGAAAGCGTATGATAGAGTTGATAGAGAGGCAGTGTGGAATGTTCTGTAAGAGGGCAATAGAGCTTGTGTTAGGGTAGGGAATGAAGTGAGTGAGTGTGGGACTGAGACAGGGATGTGTGATGTCACCATGGCTGTTTATAAGAGAGGTGAATGAGCGAGTGCATGGTCGAGGTTTGAGAATGGTAGATGGGGATGATAATGAGTGGGAGCTGAATCAGTTGCTGTTTGCAGATGATACTGTGGTGGTGGCAGATTCAGGGGAGAAGCTGTGTCAGTTAGTGTCAGAATTTGGAATGGTGTGTGAGAGAAGGAAGTTGCGAGTGAATGTGGGAAAGAGTAAGGTTATGAGGTGTACAAGAAATGAGAATGGTGCTGGATTGAAGGTTATGTTGAATGGAGAGACACTTGAGGAAGTTTCTCAGTTTAAGTATTTAGACTCTGTTATAGCTGCAAATGGTGGAGTGGAAGCAGATGTGTGTCACAGGGTGTTGGGTACATTGAAAGGAGTGATGAAGAATAGAGGGTTGGAAATGAATGTTAAGAAAGTTTTGTGTGAGAAAGTGGTTTTGCCAACTGTGATGTATGGCTCAGAGTTATGGGGTATGAAAGTAAGTGAGAGACAGAAGCTAAATGTGTTTGAGATGAAATGCCTGAGGAGTATGATTGGTGTATTTCGGTTGGATAGGGTTAGGAATGAAGTGGTGAGAGCAAGAACGGGTGTCGGGAGAGAATTTGCAGCCAGAGTAGATATGAATGTTCTGAGATAGTTTGGCCATGTGGAGAGGATGGATGATGAAAGACTGCTGAAAAAGGTGATGAATGCGAGAGTTGATGGGAGAAATGCTAGAGGGAGGCCTAGGTTTGGGTGGATGGATGGAGTAAGGAGAGCCCTGAATGATAGGAGGATAGATGTGAGGGAAGCAAGTGAGCGTGCTAGGAATAGGAATGAGTGGCAAGCAATTGTGATGCAGCTCTGATGGGCATCTGCTGTTACCACGGGGCTGCATCTTACAGAGGTAGCCCTGTGGTAGGGACAGTAGGGGAGTTGGCATTCATGAATAGACACAGGTTGTGGAAGAGCCGGGAGGATGGGCTGTGGCACTCCAGCAGTGCCATCTGAACGGTTGCTATCTCCCTCGTCATTGCCCATAGAGCAAAGTAATCCCCTTATTGTTTCTTTTTTTGATGTCAGCTACCCCCCAATTGAGGGAGACAACCAAGGTAAATAAAATAAAAGATAACTACTTCCATTGCTGCTCTGTTGAGTTGGCGAGTTGCATCCCTCCCCCACTGCCGAGGCCGTGTAACACTCGCCAAGCGGCCTCATCTCACAGGTCCTGTGTGGAGATTTGTAGCTCGCGGATTGGTCAGTGCAGCGACTGCTTCTACCCGTCTACCTCCAGACTCTGGAACTCTCTTCCTCCTTCTGTCTTTCCTAATTCCTATGACCTTTCATCCTTGAAAAAACAGATCTATCATCATCTCAGGGTGTAGTCCTCCATATCTCTGAGTCCTCTGTACTTTGACGGTTTTTTCTGTCTGTTGTTTTCCTTTGTGTGACATTACCTCATATCTGACTTGTCCTTAATCTTTTTCTTTTCCTTTGTCTTGGTATTTTCTCGTCCCCAGGCCTTTATTGATGAGGGCAGTTTCTGCCTGTCCCAGTGTCACACTCATAAAAAAAATATATCTCTATATGGCAGTTCTCGAAGGAAGAGACATCTCATAAGTCATGAGATTTTCTAGTGATTAAATGAGTAGGTGGAGTGGGTTACCATGTAATGAATAGGTGGAGGTAAACCAGCAGTGGCAGTCAGGTCAAAGGCAGAAGATCCTTTCTCGCTTACCTTGTGGATGACCAAGGTGAATGTGTGCTTTGACTTTGCCATGCCCCTTACAAGAAGGGTTGTGGCCTTTGTATATGTATGTATGTTTATATATAGGTACCAACAGAGCTCCAGATATTTGTGTAAGGATGAGAGGACCTTCTAATGTATCTTGAATAAATAAGTTTTTTGGTATCACCAGGAAAGTCGTGTGGAAGCATTTATTGAACGTATACCCTGAGGGGCTAACTGGCCGTGAACGTTTGGATTACATGAAGAAAAAGACTCAGGAATACGAATCATTAAAGAAAGTGTGGCAGGAACATATGAATTCATCTGATCAAGTTAGTTGCATTATGCTTCTCATGTGTATAAACTTTAAACTCAAACACTGTGTTGTCAGAAAATTGTGATTTTTAGGAACATTTACTTTAGCAAATTATTTACTTCCAAACTGTTTTAACATTTCTTCCTTTATTTTTTTGCTTTTTGTAACATTAAGCGCTACTGTGCAGCCTTTATGTGATCAGTCACATCTTTGGGCTTCTCCTCTCAGGGGTTGCCACGTCAGATCAATTGTCTCCATATCACACTGTCCTTTGTGTAATCCTCCATCACACCACATTCCATCCTGTCCTCCCTCACCACATTCATAATCTTCTTCCGGGTTATCTCTCCCCCTCCTGCCTGGCAGCTCCATCCTCATGTCCTCCCTCACCAAATCCATAAGCCTCCTCTTTGGCTTACCCATTCTGCCTGGCTCCATCCTAAGCATTCCTCTCCAGATGGTATTATTTTAGGTATGGGGATTAATGGACTATGGCTTTTTTATAAGCCCCTGGCTAGTGAGGATGCATTCCCCTAGGTGAGATTAGGTTAGGCTAGGATGCACCAAAAATGTGTTTTTTCGACACTTCTTCGTGAATAATCCCCTCTTCTTAAAATTTACCCCCCAGACATACCCCTCAGCACTTGCAACATTTGTATGATTCTCAACAAAATAATGATTGGTGACATAAAAAAACTTTTACTGTAAAATGTATAGTTCAAGCTAGGATCATTCCTTCCTTTTTTTCCCCCCATCTGTCATCCACATTTTGGTTTTACGTATTTTGTAATACAAAGGTAAAAAATCTGTACATGGGGGCATTAGGTTTTGTATGTGTGTGTGTGGATTTCATCCAGCCTTAATTCCCTAGCTCTAAATTGTCTGTGCCAACTCCATTCAAATTGGGTGACAAATATAGCTTTTACTTGTTTGCAATACAAAGCTTGAGAACCTATACATGGGGACATTAAGTTGTGTATGTATGGTTTTCATCCTATCTTAGTACC
>JAXCGZ010000167.1:0-25000 GCA_037179515.1 Halocaridina rubra
CAATAAATTTACTTGAAAAGATTATATTTCTACACGTAGATACACGTCTGTGCAGCATAACTTCACCCTTTGAAATGGCTTCAAAGGCAACTTCTCGAGAAAGTTTTACATCTTGTCTTTGTTGCAGAATATATTTTGACAAGTCTTTTCTGACTCCTGAAAAACTGCGGCTTATTTTCCTCCATATGAAAGCTTCTGACACTAATGAATATTACTTAGACAAACACAAACACTGTACATTATAATATAAAAACTGTTTAGTGAGAGCCTTTGCTGTCCGCTATGAAAATTAACCACCTGTTACTAAGGGAGAGAGAGAGAGAGAGAGAGAGAGAGAGAGAGAGAGAGAGAGAGAGGAGAGAGAGAGAGAGAGAGAGAGAGAGAGAGAGAGAGAGAGAGAGAGAGAAGAGAGCGAGAGAGAGAGAGAGAGGAGAGAGAGAGAGAGAGAGAGACGAGATTAAAATTGTTTTAATAGGCAATTTTTAATATTGTTTACTTATAAAAAAAATCAGTTACTTATATTACTGATATACTTTATAAATAATTGGATAAGATTAAAATAGTTTCATTTTCTCTCTACACACGAATTTCCTTCTAAATCAAGTACACTACAACCTCACTAAAGCTGAATTTATTGGTTTTCAACGCCTGTATCTACTCCAAGTATCCTTTCACATTCATTACACATCTCTTATTATCCATTCACATCTGACAAGTCACAACACTCCCCATCTATATATCTCTATGTTTTCTTCGTGCCCAGACCCGACGAGGTGAATAATCTTAGCTGTTCCAGTGTCACACTTTTAAAATTAAGTGGTAAACACTTGACTGCCGCCTTCTGATAACCCTTAACGATGTCAGACACAGATCGGTATATGCACAACAGGTAATATTTTTCTTACAAGAATAGCACACAAGAACATGGTATTCTAAGAACAGTGAAGTTTTCTTAAAAATACGGGTGTCCTTCAGAGATCTTGCCAAAGAAATTTTCAAAATTAAATACATAACCTAGTACATTTTTTAAGCATAGGAACATTACGCCGTTTTCACACCAAAGTGACACGTCGCACGCCAGTTGCAAACGAACATCCGGAAAATATATGAAACCTTTCACACAGAAGTGTCGTGACACGTGCCATGTGCGACTTGGGTGCCAATCTGAGTGGCACGCAAGTTGCACATATCACATCACTTCCGTGTGAAAGGTTTCATGTATTTCCGGATGTTCGTTTTCAACTGGTGCGCCACGTGGTATGCCAATTGCGACGTGCCACTTTGGTGTCAAAGCGGCCTTAATGACTGTATTCGGCGGTAAAGAAATAATCTGTAAATGCTGCATGTAATCATATTTGTTTACAAAAGAAATGACAAATGTTTGAAAAGAAAGCAAACACACAGCTATGTAAAATGTAACAGTAGACTACAAAATCCAAAAGCAGCATATAAATAAACTATCTTTTGCAGTGATATGTGTTCTAATTGAGTTTTAAATTTCCAATATTCTACTAAGTTCTTGACCCTAAGTAAAGAGAAAAACACAGTTGAGAAATAAACAAAGTGTATATATACAAAAACGTTTCAAACGTTATAAAACGTTAATGTGTACTTTCGTATCATGTATAAATACTAAACTGCATCAACCTGAATGGAAATACAGTCCTTGGTGTAAGCGCACATGAACTTTAATGCAAAAGTTTGAATACTGCTCATTTAAGACTTCGTCATGTAACGAAAACATACTCTTATTACCATTTATTAATAGGAAAAAGTCTCCGAAAAAAGTCAAGACTTTCTAATTTTACACCAACTGACTTTTAACTTTGTGTAATATAAACTGAAGGCAAAAGTTTCAAAATGAAAGAAGTTTGCGTGAATGAATCTGAAGCCATGTCTTATTGTTGGGAACTCGAAGAAGTTATTAAAATTCTAATAGCTGTTGAGTGATCTATAGGTAATCTTCATGGAAAGAGAAGGAACGAGTCAGTGAAGTTCTTAGCATCATCGCAGTCACTAATCCCCCCCCCCCTATCCTATCAAATTAGAAGCTGGTTCAGTTTGCCGATAGCAGTCATCATGGCTCAAGCGGTAGCGTCCGCAACTTTGAAGCGTCAGGTCGAGGGTTCGCGCCCCGTCACGGTCTGAGGTTAGCAAGGGCATGCACTCAGGATGACGATTACATCTGCCAAAACAAGTCCATCGCAAGAAGGCAACCGTCCTTGCCCTTGGTAGAAAAGGGAGTCCGTGAAATAAAACCGGAACAACAACAGTTTTCCGATTAGAATAGTCAAACTTCTTCAGTCAAATGAAGGACTAAAGCTGAGGTCTAAACTAGCGAAACGGCTGTATTTTGGGAAAGGTCAGAGAATAATTCCCTAAAAATTTAGCATATTCTAACGAGTTTAATCCCATATCAAAATTCCATACTGCAAAAAAGAATTGCAGTTCGAGATATTATTTCACCTGACATCAATCATCATTGTGTACTAGTTTATAAAATATAGCTCAAGAGATCCCGCCGGCAGAAACTGGAGAAGCATAGACGAGTTTTTACTAGAAATATTGTCTTTGTAATTGGTATGGAGAAGGACTGTATTACTAAAAACCATTGGTAGGGGTTATGAAACCTGAGAGAGAGCCCATAAAAGTAAAAATGGAGGCGAAAGAAAACTATGCATATGGAGAGGGTGTAATGTGAACTGACGGACACCAATTAAGGATGCCGCAAACAAGGATATAAGGAGTTTTCTAATAGCTTTGAGAGTTTCCTTGAAAGAGTCAAAAGTATAACAAAGTTAGGTTATTCAGAATGGAGGATCACTGTGGGCATGTGTAGTAACTTTAGTATGAATTTTCGTTTTTGTTTTATGCACAACTGTATATCTTAAGAGCCTTTTTTGATACGTTAAATAGTATTACAAGTACCAACATGATATAAAAAAATTCTAAATTTATGTGATTTCTAGTATAGTCATCTAAGAAAAGTCTGTATATCAGAAGCTTTTAGAATTCAATCTTAAAATTCAAGAAAAGATACTTTTCTTCTAAAATTTAGGATAATAATTTACCAACACTATGTAACCAAGAGAAATTAGGTCAAAGACACGGAAAAAAAACAAACAGTTGATATACATTAAAATAAAATGTAACAGACATACGACGATATTAAAAGTTTTTTTCTACTGAGATAACTAAAATCTTCTCCGATGTTTACATCCAAGAATTGGTTACTATAATATAAATTAATAATTTTCAAAGCACTGCAAGCTCGGAGAATTGCAAAATGATCCAGTCTTCCATATTAGCACTAGTTACTGGCAAACCATTGATTTAACGAGTTTACACCATGCATAAGTGACTAGAACAAAATATCGTTACAAATAGCCATGGATCCCGCAAGGGATCCTAGCCATACAAAGAACTGCATCAGTTGCGTTTATGAAATCCATTTGTGTGTGTCTAGCTAACTAACAATATGGTATCCTAGGTTTACAGTTTAAGAAATCGGGCCTAAGTCTCTCTCTCTTTGAGCAACATCAAGTGTAAAGGGCGCATGGTAGTACGTCTAAGCAGTGAAAAAAAAAAACTTTCAAAAAATAAAATATAACAAATCATTTGAATATAATGATAATCATCTAGGTCGCATGCGTGAAGGACTTCAGCTTAACCTTACCTTGCATGATGACCTGATTCCTGAAATGAAAAAAAAACATATATATATATATATATATATATATATATATATATATATATATATATATATATATATATATATATATATATATATATATATATATATATATATATATATATATATATATAACCCATTAACATTAATTTTTTTTGAACATTGCGTGTCAAACTCGATCAGATTTTCTTATTTGAATGAAAATATATGTTTAGACACCATAAATCTTAAATTAAACTCAAAATAACGATATATATGAAAAACAAAATTAGAAAAAGTCAATTTAATGGCCTTTTTTTTCTGGTCTAATATGAGTTATCTCGTAGATGAACACAATTTAGTCTACCACTAGATTTTCTCGTATGGTTAGTATTGACACTGCTTTTGAAAAAGGGCATTGATTACAAACTTAATGATACTTACTTTATTTAGATAAACATGCTTATTTAGTATATTGATTGAAACGGGCTTACACACATACACTAACTTCGCATACTTCGCACATATAGCGAGCCTCTCATCTGGCAGGTTTTCCTTTGCTCTCTCTTTTCTGGAACAAAAATATATCACTAAAGTAATCCACAAAAATTCAAGAGAGAGAACATCTCGACAATGTATTACCCACGTGGGAGCGGAACTGAAATGTCGGAGTTGTACAAACACGCTGTAACACACTAAAACGGCAGCAATCTCTGCTACCAGACGTACGACAAAACGAAATACTTCGTAGAAGCCGAAAAAAAGACTTTGGATTTCGAGATATTTCGTATTCGTCGTTAATTAGCATTTAACTTCGTGATCTATTTCGTGAAAAGTCAATTTTTTTTTTGAATGATAATATACCTCCAGCTATCTCGGATAAGTACGTTAAGGTCATAATGATAATAGAAGAAGAAGAAGAGGGGGAGGAAAGGTGTTTCGGTATGGTTCAATTTGTTATGCAAGTAATATACAGCATATATTAATTAAAGAATTTTCCAATGTAATTTTGTAATCATTTTACAATTGTAAATATTGTATATTTGACAATAAAAGAAAAAAAATAGGGAACACGACAAAATTCTACGATCATTAACAACTATTCAACAAGACTGAAAGTGTCACAGGGTCTGAAACAGTCTCAGTACATACCAATGATCAAGAAAAGACCCACTGTGCAGTACGTCCGCATCACATCAACATTTGGGTAAACACATCGATATTTTGATATGGCTGGCACTAGAAATAGAGGTCGTAGTTTGAAGCTTCGTGTGAAAACTTCTTTGCTGGATGTAAGGAAGTACTTTATTAGTGTAAGAGTAGTTGATGATTTAACCTTCTCATGGATGTGATGGTGGAGGAAGTGACAAAGGAGGCACCATGGAGCATGCTCTTTGCAGACGATATTGTTTTGGTCTCCGAGAGCCGTGAAGAATTGCAAGAGAGGTTGGAGCTATGGAGGGGTTTGCTGGAGGATTACGGACTGAAGGTGAGCAGACAGAAAACGGAGTACCTGGAGTGCAATGTGACACAAGGAGGCGACCTGTTCATGCAAGACCACAAGCTCCCAAAGGCTGACGCCTTCAAATACCTCGGCTCCTACGTAACGAAGGATGGAGACCTGGAGAGAGAGATTGATCATAGGATCCAGGTAGCTTGGAACAGCTGGAAGAGAACATCAGGGGTGCTATGTGACAAGAAAATCAGTGCTAGAGTGAAAGGAAAAGTGTACAAGTCAGTTGTGAGACCAGCGTTGCTGTACGGTGCGGAGACGTGGCCGGTGAAAAAGGTTCAAGAAAGGAAGATAGATGTCGCAGAAATGAGAATGCTGAGGTGGATGTGTGGGGTGACGAGGGAGGACAGGATACGAAATGACCAGATCCAGGTACAGTGAAGGTGGTGGAGGCGTCGGCAAAAGCGCAGGAGAGGAGATTACAGTGGTTCGGTCATGTGAAGAGGAGAGAAGAAGACTATGTGGGTGTGAGAGTGATGGAGATGGACATGGAGGGCAGACGTAGACGAGGAAGACCTAAACTACGGTGGAAGGACCGACTGAAGGAGGATCTCAGAGAGAGACAGCTGGAGGAGGAGCAAGTGATGGACCGGAACCAGTGGAGACGACTAGTGAAGAGATGCGACCCCATATGAAAATGGGAACGCAAATAGAGGAAGAAGAAGAAGAAGTTGATGATTGGGATTCGCGGATCAACAGAAGAATCTCCCCTAGGGGGAGATTCTTCAGTTGATCTGAGGGGGGAGATTCTTCAGTACTGTCTGTCTGTTTAGGTTTGGTTATATTAAGTTAGGTTGGGTTAGGTCTTTATTTCATAATTGAAATTCATCCACCCAGCCATATATTCCAAGGTAGATAAACAAACAGACCTAACCAAACTTAACCTAACACATCCCTTCACCCCTTCCCATCTGACATGTCAGAACACTCCCCATCTCTAGTTTCTCTGAAATTGTTACGCCGGGCGCTCTGGGGGAGATTCTTCAGTTGATCCGAATTCGTTAAAAGAGGAGGTAGTTCATGCTAACTCAATCCATAGTTTTAAGGACAAGTATGATAAGTATCACTAAGTGCAAAAAATGGAACTGACCAGGAGACAGGGAATTACGAGCATATGGCTCTTTCCCGTAAGTACAATTAGGTAATTACGGGGGACCAATTAATTGCAGGTCTCTCAATTCCTGAATTGTGTACTCTGACCACTTTGCCACTGTAGTCCCCCTCTGGCTTTACACATAGTTAAGCAGTTCCAAAAATTAGACATGAGATGTATTTCACAACTCAAAAATCCCTATTATAGTATATTTCCTTTGAATCCCTCTGGGGTCCTAAAAAAGCCTTGAAGCCTTAGTCAGCAAATGGTCTCTTTCCCATTTGGCACTGTATGTTATAGTCAGTTTATAGAGACGAAGTATAGTATGTAACTCCTGTTTGACATTACAATGCATTAGTTACAGGTCATAAAACCCATCTCTACCAGATATTCATAAGAACATCAGTTAAACAGTGTCCAAGACTATACAGTAATTACACCTCATTGCTGTGTGTGTACTGTTCTTTCAGTTTCTTTCCTTGGTTTGTTCTAGAGTTTAGAAAACTTCCTAATCCCTAGCCAACAACAGGTTCTCTTAATAATCAAATTACAAAACTCAGTATCTTGCATTTGGCACTTTGTTGTTGTTTAGACAATATATATGTTTCCTTGTAATTCACTGGCTTGTCTTTACCGTATGTGAAAAAATACTTCTCAATTTTTCCAAAATTATGGGTAATTCATTAGATAGCTTATAAGTGCAGTAACAGTACCCGAAAATGATTGTTGATGAGGTCCTTGTAAATTATTATAACTAGATTTTGTGACAATTCATTGAAATTTTCAAGAAGTGTTTTTTTACTTTGGACAGCAAATATTGATTTATTCCATTAATCTTAGAGCTTGAGAATATCAACTACTTTTGCCAAGTTTAGAGAGAGCCATAGATTGTATAAAATAAATTTGGCCAAATGAGCAACCACCATTGACCAAAATGTACTGTATTTTAAACATACAACATAACCTTAATGATGTTGATGGATAAACTTCCCTTTTGAAAGCTCTATATCACAGTAGTGACTTAACATATTGATATCTTGTACTGACAAATGAGAGTTAGATTAAGAAATACATTGTTTAAAGATAATTTTATACCTGAAAATCAGTATTCCTCACTCTTTATCAATTATTATTAGCAGGTTCATGCAGCTAAACCCTTTAAAGTGCATAATAACACACCTTAGAATGTAAGCTTTGTAAATACAGTATAAGTAAATATTTTAAAATAGTTTACACCGACACATAAACTTTAGCAAAAATTAGCACTGTACTATGCAAAGATATTGAATGCATTTATAGTAATTTCAGAGAAGCCAAAACCAAAAATACAAGTCATACCTATGCGAATACTGATGAATTGAAACAATATATTGCCCACTAAGCCTTAAAGAAGAAAGCATTTGCTCTTTAATAATGATAAGTCGTTTGCAACAATGGATGGTGGATGGAAGTGAGAGAGAGTTGTTTGTTACATATGTGTGCCTTAAAGTTGGTTTATTAAATATTGATGAATGAAGAATTCAGAAATGTTCTTGGAGCTTAGTTCTATTTGAGGATGATGTGGCTATTTCTTAAAATTTTAGACTGTCAGAGGAAAACATATGAAAAAATAATGTCCTAATTATCATACTTTGGACACGTTTAGCTTCAAATGCTGAGTGGTAAATCTGTCTTCCTTATACTCTGAAAGTAATATGATAATTACCTGTTTTTTATTTGATGTCTGTTCATGTTCTCATGCTTAAGATTAGAGTTTTTATGTTACACTATTAGGCCCAATTTGGAAGTGGACACATATGGGTTGAAGCTGGGGATTAAGGCTTGATGCCTTCCCTATCACCCCACTGTTGGCTCAAACATAGCTCTGTCACCTCCCGAGTCAAGTATTAGAGTACCAGATAAAAATTTGGTTTTGTTGATTTGTTAGATTGGTTTTAGAGTATTCAAGGCTTTAGTTATTGACTAGGGCCCAAACAGTATTTGCAGTTGGTACCTTTGTCAGGTCTGAGTGAGAGTTGCTATCAGTTTACTCAAATGTCTTTTTTGGGTAGTGTCTACAAAAGTTACAGTTATTTTGAGTGTTTGACAGCATTGAGTTTTACATGTAATGTAACAATGTTTGGCATATACTTCAATTCTTATTTGAACTATGAATTCAAAAGTAGGCATTATTTGTACAGTTGTAGCCATTTCCTCATAAATATACCCTATTTACAACCTTAGATATTACATATTGCTAGAAGTGACGTTCAAAATACCACACTTAGAGAAAGCATCCTTTGCAGAGCCTCTCTTTTGTACATAAAGAAATATTGTAATGCAATGAAAGAAAGTTTAGTATTAGGTTATCTAATTATTATAAACAGGACAGTACATATTAGTGTAATATCTTAGTATTAAAATATTGCAATATTTGCAGTTCAATGAGATAAAATATATGAAATCAAAATGAATATGATAATGAAAAACTTATTCCTAAGACTACTTTGGCATCACTGAATGAGTGAAGACAAGCAGAATATTAGACAATCTTTCCATCAACTCCAAGCCTGCTACAATAATTTATAATGATTTTTAATTGAGCCTTGAAAGAGTACTAGGATTGCCATGGGTAGGGCCCTGGGTAAGTTTCCACTTACCTGCCAGGATAGTTTTTGATTTAGTAAAAAAAAAAACCTCCCAGGTGTGTAAAAATAAACCATTTTTTCATATACAGTATATGCTAACTTAATTATTTCTGTGGAAAATTACATTTCGTACACTGAAGGGGTCTCTGACTTACATGCTCATCTTACGAAGTCCCGACTTTATGATGGCCACCAAGACTGGATATATACTGTACTGTATTTAGATTTTCTGGCCATAGCGAAAATATAGCTGGATTGATTAGAAAGGTAAAGTGCAGTATAAAAATGAAAATGAATGCTGTACAGTGATGTGATTTTTACTGTCAATCATATAATAATGATGATAATAATAATAATAATAATAATAATAATAATAATAATAATAATAATAATAATAATAATAATAATAAAAATGATAATGATAATAATAATAATAACAGTACAGTACCGTGAAAACAGCAAAAATATTTTAATGATAATGCAATAGTGCCTATAATAAATTAGAGTACTAATGCAGTAGTGTTTATAATGAGATACAGTACAGTATACTACTAATACTACTACTACTAATGATAATAATAATATTAGAAAGAAATGGAGAAACCCTGAAATGAAGACTAGAGGTACCTTGTAAAAAGTGTACCATGCATTATAATTTTTTTTTTATTTCTGTGTAGCATTATTTCTTGAAGAAAATGTTTTTAGGTACACTGTATTTATAAGAAATTAATAAATGTCTCATACAGAGGTTAAAAATGACCAAACAGAGTGACATAAACACTGAACTCTCTATCTATCATTATCTGTCTTATATAATGATCCGACTTACAACTGATTGGTCAGAATAGAACATCATCATATGTCGTAGATAACCAGGGGGTCTCCGGCGTACGACGTGCTTGACTTATGACGAAAAAACTTTGCAATGGCCACCATGACTTGGCATATTATTTGATTTATTGGCCACAACAAAAATATAGCTAGATGATTTAGATATGTACAGTGCAGTATAAGAATATAATAATAATAATCGTAATACTGTACAGTAATCCCTCGCTATATCGCAATTCACCTACCGCGAATTCAGTGCATCGTCCATCTTTTTTGGCGAGCATATGTATTTCATATCGCAGATTTTCTGGGTATATGCTATTTTTGAACACGTGGATGCAAATGTTTTGCCGCCTCTGTATCAGCTGATGCACCCTCGCACTCTATTTCCCTGATGATATTATATCGCAAGTTTGTTTGCTGTTTGTTCTTAATGCATTTTTTCAATTCTCTTCATAATATTCGATCGCATTAAGCGGTAGAAGAGGAGGAGGATGCAGGAGAACGAATCTCTAACCAAAACGTTTTGCTGCTTCTGTATTAGCTGATGCTTATCACTATTCTGCCACAATATCTTACTCATAAAATATTTATTTACTCACCCTATTTGGGGTTTATCTAATTTTCAGTATTATAGTGTTAGTAATATTCCTTGATTCTAAACATTATTCTGTCTTCTTTACATATCGACCATGCTGCACGAAATCTTAATGTAAGCAAAGTCAGATGAGACAAAAGAAAACTATACAATTCGTTTAAAAAAAAAACATATATCGTACTGTACATGGGAAACTTAAATGAAATATATATATTCTATACACGCTATTTCCCTGACAATATTATATCGAAAGTTTGTTTGCTGTTTGTTCTTAATGCTTCTTTTCAATTCTCTTCATAATATTCGAACGCATTAAGCGGTAGAAGAGGAGGAGGATGCGGGAGAACGAACCTCTATCTTCAAACGTTTTGGCGCATCCGTATCAGCTGATGCACCCTCACACGCTATTTCCCTGATAGTGTTATATCGAAAGTTTGTTTGCTGTTTGTTCTTAATGCTTTTTTTTCAATTCTCTTCATAATATTCGATCGCATTAAGCGGTAGAAGAGGAGGAGGATGCGGGAGAACGAACCTCTATCTGCAAACGTTTTGGCGCTTCCATATCAGCTGATACACGCTAGCACGCTATTTCCCTGATGATATCATATCGCAAGTTTGTTTGCTGTTTGTTCTTAATGCTTTTTTCAATTCTCTTCATAATATTCGATTGCATTAAGCAGTAGAATAGGAGGAGGATGCGTCAGAACAAACCTCTAACCATACCTTTTTGCCGCTTCCGTATCAGTTGATGCTTATCGCTATGCAGGCACAATATCTTTCTCATAAAATATTTATTTACTCACCCTATTTGGGGTTTATCTAATTTTCAAGATTATTGTATTATTAATATTCCTTGGTACTAAACAATTCGTTACAAAGAAAACGTATATTGTACTGTACATGGGAAACTTAAATGAAATATACAGTATATATTCTCTACACGCTATTTCCCTGACGATAATATATCGAAAGTTTATTTGCTGTTTGTTCTTAATGCTTTTTTTCATTCTCTTCATAATATCACGTTCATATAAATTTATGCTTGCGCGCTGTTATTAATAAAGTAAAGGGTGAGTTGTTAACAGTGCAGGGAGGGTTTATACAGTAAAGGTAAAGATAAATGTAAAATACCTGTAATAAATATGGTGCTCCTACTTCGCGGATTTTCACTTTTCGCGGCTGGTCCCGGAAACGACCCCCGCGATAAATGAGGGAGCACTGTACAGTATTTCATTGTATTATTCTTTTAATAATAATAATAATAATAATAATAATCATAATAATAATGATAATAATAATGATTACTGTAATAATGCAATATTACTATTATCATTATTTTTATGATAATAATAATATTGATAATAATGCAATTTTATAATTAATATTATTATTATTACTATTATTTTTATTATTATTATTATTATTATTATTATTATTATTATTATTATTATTATTATTATTATTATAGGTATTATTATTATTATTATTATTATTATTATTATTATTATTATTATTATTATTATTATTATCATTATCATAATAAATATTGTTGTTGTTGTAATACCAATACTGTATTATTATTATTATTATATATCTTGAGGGGGGGTTAGAATACCTCATCCATGTTTACATGTGTGTAGTAAAAGTCGACTAATTGAGATGGAACGAGGAAACTTGGAATCCTCTCCTCCTCATTCTTACCACAAAACTCATCTTGTTTTTGGCTTGACTCAGCCTCCCCTTATGACTTTTGTAAATTGATTGTTTATTATTATTATTATTATTATTATTATTATTATTATTATTATTATTATTATTATTGTAATTAATGTTAATTTTCATATTTTGTTTCCTTCAGAGGTATCTGATCTCCAGGCAAGGTAAGATCATGCAAAAGAGCTTAATTAATATAACCAAGGAGTTTTTCCCATTTATTACACTGATCTCTTCATGTTCATTCATTCATAAATTTTATTTACTAATAGTGTAATTACTTTGCATCTCATACACTTGATATCATTCCCAATTCTTCATAACATACATGCAAACATAGAGTGACTTTAAACGGTTGGTTAGAAGGGATTATACAGTATGTCTTAAGGTGATAAGTTTGTCACGTAACTAATGCATAGATTAAGCATGTTACAGCAAAGGTTTGCTAGTAACTATTGATTTGATGAAAGCCTTTTAATTCACTTGATGTTTTTAGAACACGTGATGGTTTCGTGAATTGTGCAACTAATGGTCCAGTAACCAATTCTAGAATGAACAAAGAGGAGTTTTTCTTCATATTAATTTTAACAGAATTGGATTATAATATTGTAATTATTATATATCTGTTGCATTTATCACATATATGTCTTACATTTAATTTTATTGTAATTGTTCTGTAGACTATATCCATTTTTCTGACTTATTTTCACGTCTTGGTTACTTTGTGTTGGTGGGATGCCTATCCTGATTCCAGAGGATTCTCATAAAGTTTTGAAATGTAAGATTTAAATCTAAAATCTTATGAAATATACAACAAATTAAAAAAGATTTATCTTGTATGTCAGAGTAACATATCTTATAAGTTCATCTAAAATTTAGTGATTAATTTTTCTTCTGGAATTTGGGATAGTTCTTAAACTTCTTTTTCCATCGATAAGGGCATATTTAGGTACGTGATAAAGTATTTGTTGTGATCCTTGTACTCGTATGCGTGGATGAATATCTTAGATTTCATTGACAATTTCAATTACATCATGAAAAGTGTATTACGCCATCCTAGAACTGATAGCCATTAGCTTAAATGTATTAATTCGCTTGAAATGCGTGTTGTCTGACAGGTTTTGTCAAACCAAAAGTATTCAAAGTTGAAAACTACTTCATCGATAGCAATATATTTACTTTTATATAAATGATTATGCTTGGTAGCACATATACAAATGCATTTGAACTTTATTATATATATATATATATATATATATATATATATATATATATATATATATATATATATATATATATATATATATATATATATATTTCTCTCTCTCTCTCTCTCTCTCTCTCTCTCTCTCTCTCTCTCTCTCTCTCTCTCTCTCTCTCTCTCTCTCTCTCTCTCTCTCTCTCTCTCTCTCTATCTATCTATCTATCTATCTATCTATCTATCTATCTATCTATCTATCTATCTATCTATATATATATATATATATATATATATATATATATATATATATATATATATATATATATATATATATATATATATATATACACAGGTGGTTCTCGTTTTAAGACGTTCCGAGTTAAGTCGTTTCGAGGGTACATCAGAGACCAATAAATAAGTAATAAATAAATTTTTCAACATACCAGTCATCCAGATTCAAACCAACCGCTGTAACCAACACTGCATAGTGTACTTTAACTACAGTATATTTATGTTTAAGATTAAGAACTTAGAGTATTTTTCTATGTTTTAGAATATTTATTTTTGCATTGGGGGGAGACCTAGATTGGAATTATAGGTGTGTTCCGACTTAAGTCAAAATTTGACTTAAGTCAACTGTCAGGAACGGAACCCTGACATAAAGTGAGGACCCCCTGTGTGTCGATATATATATATATATATATATATATATATATATATATATATATATATATATATATATATATATATATATATATATATATATATATATATATATATATATATATATATATATATATATATATATATATATATATATATATATATATATATATATATATATATATATATATATATATATATATATATATATATATATATATATATATATATATATATATATATATATATATATATATATATATATATATATATATATATATATATATATATATATATATATAAATATTATATATATATATATATATATATATATATATATATATATATATATATATATATATATATATATATATATATATATATATATATATATATATATATATATATATACATATATATATATATATACATATATATATATATATATATATATATATATATATATATATATATATATATATATATATATATATATATATATATATATATATATATATATATATATATATATACAAATAAGCACATTACATATGTGAAAACATGAATCATTTTTTTTTTTACCCCGACCGGGACTCGAACCTAGGACTTATGATTACTAAGTCAAGGCGCTACCACTACACCACAGAAGGTTTAAAAGGAACCCAACCTTATAGCTTATATCTGCTATACTTAGGAATGAACGCATTCGAACTGAATGCCACTATGTTCATATTACAGATTCCCCAACCTCACTCGTGGCTTCATTTTAGCATTTAATTCAATTCCCAATCTCATTCGGGCCATGAAATACAAATAAGCACATTACATATGTGAAAACATGAATCATTTTTTTACCCCGACCGGGACTCGAACCTAGGACTTATGATTACTAAGTCAAGGCGCTACCACTACACCACAGAAGGTTTAAAAGGAACCCAACCTTATAGCTTATATCTGCTATACTTAGGAATGAACGCATTCTAACTGAATGCCACTATGTTCATATTACAGATTCCCCAACCTCACTCGTGGCTTCATTTTAGCATTTAATTCAATTCCCAATCTCATTCGGGCCATGAAATACAAATAAGCACATTACATATGTGAAAACATGAATCATTTTTTTACCCCGACCGGGACTCGAACCTAGGACTTATGATTACTAAGTCAAGGCGCTACCACTACACCACAGAAGGTTTAAAAGGAACCCAACCTTATAGCTTATATCTGCTATACTTAGGAATGAACGCATTCTAACTGAATGCCACTATGTTCATATTACAGATTCCCCAACCTCACTCGTGGCTTCATTTTAGCATTTAATTCAATTCCCAATCTCATTCGGGCCATGAAATACAAATAAGCACATTACATATGTGAAAACATGAATCATTTTTTTTTTACCCCGACCGGGACTCGAACCTAGGACTTATGATTACTAAGTCAAGGCGCTACCACTACACCACAGAAGGTTTAAAAGGAACCCAACCTTATAGCTTATATCTGCTATACTTAGGAATGAACGCATTCTAACTGAATGCCACTATGTTCATATTACAGATTCCCCAACCTCACTCGTGGCTTCATTTTAGCATTTAATTCAATTCCCAATCTCATTCGGGCCATGAAATACAAATAAGCACATTACATATGTGAAAACATGAATCATTTTTTTACCCCGACCGGGACTCGAACCTAGGACTTATGATTACTAAGTCAAGGCGCTACCACTACACCACAGAAAATGATGGTGTAAAAAAATGATTCATGTTTTCACATATGTAATGTGCTTATTTGTATTTCATGGCCCGAATGAGATTGGGAATTGAATTAAATGCTAAAATGAAGCCACGTGTGAGGTTGGGGAATCTGTAATATGAACATAGTGGCATTCAGTTAGAATGCGTTCATTCCTAAGTATAGCAGATATAAGCTATAAGGTTGGGTTCCTTTTAAACCTTCTGTGGTGTAGTGGTAGCGCCTTGACTTAGTAATCATAAGTCCTAGGTTCGAGTCCCGGTCGGGGTAAAAAAAAAAATGATTCATGTTTTCACATATGTAATGTGCTTATTTGTATTTCATGGCCCGAATGAGATTGGGAATTGAATTAAATGCTAAAATGAAGCCACGAGTGAGGTTGGGGAATCTGTAATATGAACATAGTGGCATTCAGTTAGAATGCGTTCATTCCTAAGTATAGCAGATATAAGCTATAAGGTTGGGTTCCTTTTAAACCTTCTGTGGTGTAGTGGTAGCGCCTTGACTTAGTAATCATAAGTCCTAGGTTCGAGTCCCGGTCGGGGTAAAAAAATGATTCATGTTTTCACATATGTAATGTGCTTATTTGTATTTCATGGCCCGAATGAGATTGGGAATTGAATTAAATGCTAAAATGAAGCCACGAGTGAGGTTGGGGAATCTGTAATATGAACATAGTGGCATTCAGTTAGAATGCGTTCATTCCTAAGTATAGCAGATATAAGCTATAAGGTTGGGTTCCTTTTAAACCTTCTGTGGTGTAGTGGTAGCGCCTTGACTTAGTAATCATAAGTCCTAGGTTCGAGTCCCGGTCGGGGTAAAAAAATGATTCATGTTTTCACATATGTAATGTGCTTATTTGTATTTCATGGCCCGAATGAGATTGGGAATTGAATTAAATGCTAAAATGAAGCCACGAGTGAGGTTGGGGAATCTGTAATATGAACATAGTGGCATTCAGTTAGAATGCGTTCATTCCTAAGTATAGCAGATATAAGCTATAAGGTTGGGTTCCTTTTAAACCTTCTGTGGTGTAGTGGTAGCGCCTTGACTTAGTAATCATAAGTCCTAGGTTCGAGTCCCGGTCGGGGTAAAAAAATGATTCATGTTTTCACATATGTAATGTGCTTATTTGTATTTCATGGCCCGAATGAGATTGGGAATTGAATTAAATGCTAAAATGAAGCCACGAGTGAGGTTGGGGAATCTGTAATATGAACATAGTGGCATTCAGTTAGAATGCGTTCATTCCTAAGTATAGCAGATATAAGCTATAAGGTTGGGTTCCTTTTAAACCTTCTGTGGTGTAGTGGTAGCGCCTTGACTTAGTAATCATAAGTCCTAGGTTCGAGTCCCGGTCGGGGTAAAAAAAAAAAAAATGATTCATATATATATATATATATATATATATATATATATATATATATATATATATATATATATATATATATATATATATATATATAATATGATCACTAAAGACTGATGAATAGAGGTAATCTACGAAGGGAAAATGAAACGACAACAGAGTGCTGAGATCTTTCAGACTTTATTTAGTCTGTTTTTGCAAGATGGACTAGAATACACTCTGAAAGATGTCGGCACACTGTGGTTTCGTATATCCTTCCTAGTTGATCTCTTTTCATAATACACACACCAACATATATGTGCACGATAGAATAGCATAGATAAATTAACTGAGCACTGCGCTAGAACACTTATTACCTGCAAACAATATATCAAGTAAATGCCATCATTTTACTCTCAAGTATATAGTGATGCAGTGCTGGCTTGAACGCATCGAATGAATGGATAATGAGAGACTGATGGCGAAGTTTTTTGAGAAAGAATATTAAGTTTGCAAGCTAGGGATGGGCTAAGTTGAAGCTTGGAGGATGGTATGTATGTAAGGGCCTCTGTCCACTATAGGTCTTAACACCGACGAGGTTGAGAGCCACACAAGGCATTGGATGAACTGATTCACAAAGGTTGGCCTTGTTCAATCTTTACAAAAGACAAATGCATGATTCTGAAGTTCAGCCAGAAGTTTTAGCCCATTTTTATTTTTGCCCCGGTTACATCTTGCAAGAAGCTCCATGTCCGCGCCAAAGGCTTGTAGCATATTGAGACAGAAACACATAAATTTAATAAAAGCAATACAAAAATATATGAAATAAACGTAAATGGAGCATAAATAAAGAGAGAAATGAACGAAAGAAATCGAGGCTCTTTTTAACTATCATTCAATCAACATTTCATTATGAAACGAAAATTAATAGGCATCCATCAATAGGAAGATTTAAAAAAAAATATAAGAATATAAATTCAAAGTTTTGTCGACATTGCTTGCAGAGGTCTGTAGATGGTTTTCTGTCTTCCTAAATCTGCTTTCTCCATCTTTACAATATATCAAAATGATTAATTGTCCTCCTGGAGCTCAGGGCTACTGAAGAAAAAAAATTATAATAAAATACTCAGTCATTTGAAATGATTTATACTGATGAAGGAGGATATATGTGACTGCAAAAGATATATAGAAAACAAAGACCAAAGCATTAATTATAGATAAAAGGAATATTTTTCACCTCTAATTGAGGTTTAAATAATGACAAAGGGAATACACTCTGAGATTATTAAAACATGACCTTGTACTCTCTGCTGGCTAGTACAGTGGTAACGCGCTGGCTTCGCATTCACGAGGTCGAAAGATCGGTCCCCGTCCAAGACCGAGAGTTTAAGCTGTTTACTGGCAGGAACTGCTGTGGTTGGACATCACAGTGGGGGGTTGGGGCTTGCCCTGGCTGACGAATACCCATTGTAATGAAATGGAAATAAAGGTTAAAAAAAAAAAAAAAAAAAAAAAAAAAAGAGATTATTAAAACATGACCTTGTACTCTCTGAGATTATTAAAACATGACCTTGTACTCTCTGAGATTATTAAAACATGACCTTGATATAAATTTAACATAATGTGAAACTATATAAGTGATGGCACATTACACGTGATTTTCGTGTATGAGTCTTTGGGGATTATGTACCAAGATGCGATTATGGTTATCGGGGGATAATTAACATTTAACATGTGCTAAAAAAACGTAAAATTTTTAATTTAACTTTTGTTATTTATTGCAAATATGCAGCGTACACTGAATATGCTCTAATGGGTTATGATCTAATGGGTTATGAAGTAGGGATAGAAATTGGTTTCGATACCGCCGCGGAGCGTTAGAAAGGGCATCCAACCGTAATGTCGCATATCCAGGATGTTTGTGTCGTGTCCTATTCGAGTGGGGGCCAAGTTTGAAACAAAAAACGGTGTATATATATATATATATATATATATATATATATATATATATATATATATATATATATATATATATATATATATATATATATATATATATATATATATATATATATATATATAAGGAAACTATATTGATATAAAAATAAATGAGGAATGAAAGAAAAGCAACACTATTACATTACATTACAGTACATTAGGATGGGCTCAGGAATGGATTTTCGACGTATTTGGACGGTGTAATATAATTCGACAGAGCAAAGCCCGTATTCCAACAGCTATTATGAGCAACACAATAATAGCTCTTCATATTAGCATTATGTAACCATATTTCTTTTAGCCAAGAAATACCCAGCGAATATTATTGAATTTCCAATAGAAAACTGTTTTCCCCCCTCTCACCAGAACGGAGAGATGAAATGAAAATAATGGATGCTGTGTTGCAAAATATAGGATTGGATGAGAGAGAGAGAGAGAGAGAGATTTCTTTGTCCAAATATAATATCATTCTCTGTTTACAAGTATATATGGTCAATTCATCAAAAATTACTTCAGTTTAGATATGAAAATATAGACCAAATGTTAAAAAAAAAAAATAAACATTCACAAATCTTACTAAATCTATATTTAGTGAAATATTCCATAAATTTTGACTAGGTGGAACAAACTCTATGAAAGAACTCTGACATATATACAGTTTCTTGCCATCCCAGAGTCTGTAAATTCATTCATGAATATGTTTGCAGATGATGCAAAGATTGTGAAGAAAGTAAAAAACGAGAACAATGGTAGAGAACTTCAGGAGGATCTAAATAATCTGCATGAGTGGTCAGAAAAGTGGCTAATGAAATTCAATACCTCAAAATGTAAGGTAATGAGAATGGGTACAAGTGCAAGAAGGCCCAAGCTTGACTACTCGGTGGCTGGAGTACAACTTCAAGAGACAGAAAATGAGAGAGATCTAGGAGTAAACATACTGGCAGATTTGTCTCCAGAAATACATATAAATGGCGTAGTAAGGGCAGCATATGCATTCTTATCAAACGTAAGGGTAGCCTTCAGGCACATGGACAAGGAAATGTTCAGAAATATTTATGTAACCTATGTGAGGCCAAAACTCGAATATGCAGCCCCCTTTTGGAATCCGCACTTGAAAAAGCACATAGCTAAGCTTGAAAAAGTTCAAAGACATGCCACGAAACTGGTGCCAGAAATACGCAATCTCGGTTATGATGAGAGGCTGAGGGAATTAGACTTGCCATCACTCGAAGCTAGAAGAGTAAGGGGGGATATGGTGACAGTCTTTAAATTCCTTCATGGTTATGATAGAGTGGATAGGGATCGATATTTCGATATGGCTGGCTCTAGAACTAGAGGTCATAGTTTGAAGCTTCGGAAGAAAACTTGTTTGCAGGATGTAAGGAAATACTTTTTCAGTGTAAGAGTAGTTGATAATTGGAATTCGCTAAGCGAGGAGGTAGTTAATGCTATCTCAATCCATAGTTTTAAGGACAGGTATGATAAGTATCACTAAGTCTAAAAATGGAACCGATCAGGAGACGGGAAGATACGAGCTTTGGGCTCTTTCCCGTAAACACAATTAGGTAATCACAATTAGGTAATCACACTGAAGAGGCCATTGTGCAAACTCGGTTTGCGCATGCTTATAGGCCGTTGGCCATCAGGCCCCCATACACGCATAGTAAACCAATCAAATGGACTGCACAGACTGGTTCATGTTGTGTAGTCTTGGCGTGTATCGAGGTATTTTATTTTATATTTTTTTTTAATATTGGTGGTTCTTACACGTACATTGTCATCATAGTGTAGGAGCAAACTAGCTGTGTTCAGTACTGGGACAGTTTCTTGATTTTCAGGGAACGAATACGTCCCACCCAAAGCCATTGTGTTGATTATAGGACTACCTCTTCTTCGTCTACATCTATTCCCACTTTTATGTGGGGTCGATGTTTCTGGCCAGTGTTCTCCATATGTTCCTGTCCCATACCTCATCACTCAAAAACCTTTAGACCTCAGGTCGTCAGTACTGGGACAGTTTCTTGAAGCGAATTCGTCCCACCCAGAGGCTTTTCTATGCCATTGTGTTGATTATGATCATCCCATCGACTTTCAATAATTTACTTAGAATTGTAAAGGTCCTGAATTATGACCTTTTTCGTCACTGAATGATCTTAAGTGAATGACCACTCCATCATCCACTGTGAAGATGTGAAAGAGAGTGCGATGTAAAAGAGGGAACATTTATTTAGCATCTTTATTGTGACAATGGATGTCTTTTATTATGTTCTCGGCACTCAGCGTAATGACTGTTATTGCAAGTTTTATGACAATATTTCATTTAGTATCTCGTGCTTTTATGTATATTGAAGTTTCAGATTGCGTTAGACATATGTAATAGCGAATTGCTCTCTCTCATAATACATTTTCGTTTTTCTTCCTCTGGGGTGGATGGCAAGATTATTTTGTTCGTGTTCCCTTCCTTGTCTTAAAAGTCGATTAAATGGGGCGGGCAAGGGAATTGGGAATTATTATTATTATTTTTTTTTGCATATTCCTCCCGCAGAGGGTTAGGGTTTTGCTGTGACTCGGCCAGCTCCTCATAATTGGGATTATGGCTCGAATGTGTATGTATGCGCTCATATATATATATATATATATATATATATATATATATATATATATATATATATATATATATATATATATATATATATATATATATATATATATATATATATATATATATATATAAGCTTGTTTTAGCTATGTTCCGGTTTACGTCACGGACTTCCTTTTCTACCAAGGGCTGGGACGGTTGCCTTTTTGCGAAGGACTTGTTTTGGCGGATGTAATCGTTACCCTAAGTGCATGCCCTTGCTAACCTCAGACCGTTATGGGGCGCGAACCCTCGACCTGATGCCTCAAAGTCGCGGATGCTAACGCTTAATGCTGGCGTCACACATAGCCAAAATTCCCGACCCGACTAAAGACGGAATCCTCCCGGCAGCAATGACGTCATTACGATAATCGGGTGTCATTTTTCGTCCGCGTACGACGGAATCCTAACGGTCCTACGTAGTTTAAAAAAATCGAGGGGGTCCTGAACCGTCGTGGAGGGCCTACGATATTTGACTGCTGCACCCAATAATCTCCGTGATTCAGAAGACCAAATCAATCGTAGAAGACTGCGTACGACGGGTAAGATCGATCTTCTTGATAGTACGCGGGCGTAGGAGAAGGTGTACGCCCGTGTACGATCCAGAGGATCGATCCTACCCAGCGTACGCAGTTCTCCGGGTCTGGAACCGTTAAAAATTTAAAAATCGCTTATACGTCTGGCAGCGCAGTACGAAAAGACAGCGCACGCATGCGTAGTCTCATTTCTGACAACCCAGTCCTGGGCGTTCAATTTTCCTGGTCCGCTTGCCGTATTTCTTATTGTTTTAGCATGATATTCTTTTTCTTATTATTATTATTATTATTATTATTATTATTATTATTATTATTATTATTATAGTATTATTATTATTATTATTATAGTATTATTATTATTATTATTATAGTATTATTATTATTATTATAGTATTATTATTATTGTTGTTGTTGTTGTTGCTGTTGTTGTTATTGTTGTTTGATGTTAATGTACAGACACGTTTCTTTGAGTGAGCATTAAGAAAAAAAAAACATTTCCTGTCTGCTTTCTATGTACAAAATATAACAATCATTCTTAATATATATCAAGCTCTTTATAGGTAAATGTCTCATATAATTCCTCATTTCTTTCACTGTGTTCTTGATATGATGTGCATTTATTTTTTCGTTCATATCAAAATATGAATTAATCAAGTCCATAAATGTGTCAAACAAAATATATGAAATATAGTAACGTACATGGCCAACATATATTTACTTATATATATAAGTAGCTGAAGTGCCAAATATATAAATCAGGGTTATACTTTCACAAGTATCCCATATATATATATATATATATATATATATATATATATATATATATATATATATATATATATATATATATATATATATATATATATATATATATATATATATATATATATATATATATATATATATATATATATATATATATATATATATATATATATATATATATATATATATATATATTGATCACTAGGATCAATTCTAACATAATTATATAAATGGAAAAGTAAGGGCAAATATAACTACATTATTAAATGTAAAATATTAAACTTAATAT
Organism: Halocaridina rubra; assembly: GCA_037179515.1. Taxonomy (NCBI): domain Eukaryota; kingdom Metazoa; phylum Arthropoda; class Malacostraca; order Decapoda; family Atyidae; genus Halocaridina; species Halocaridina rubra. The sequence continues at coordinate 23,242 of JAXCGZ010000167.1, forward strand.
CTTCTCAGTATAAAATAATGAAAATGAACAACCCCCTACGAACGTGTACGTTCCCCTACGATGGGTAGGGAGCGTCGGGAGCATGGTTGGCCCAGTCGTAATAGTCAAAAATTTAAATTTCCCGTTTTCTATGATGAGACTTACGTTTGCGTATGATCAGTCGTACGCTAAATTACGCGTCCAAACTACTCCGTACGATTGCAATTACGATCCATAGGACTGCTTACGCGGACGTATGACGCACTTCCGACAGGCACAGGAATGCACAATGTCGGCTAAAAAATCTGCCGGATCTCGAAGGATTGAGCGAAGATTCCATCGGAACGCGGTCTTAAGAGTCGGGTCGGGAGTGTGACGCCAGCTTAAGCCACGGTGACTACTAGCTCGTTTCATCTATACTGGACAATATAAGCTTCAGAAAGTTTTAGAAATAAACCTACTGTGTTTCTTGTTTTTATTTTTGAAGTCTTGGATGATTTCAAATTAAACATTTAATATTGTATATTAATATATGATATATAATACATTTAGACATGAAATATATTTTTGTTTCACATCCCAGCACTATATATATCTCTGTTAATTAATCTGGTTTCGTCAGTTTTCATAAAATGCAATTAGTAACATAAATTCTTTTCATTTTCCACTGCTACTGGTCGTATCTCAATTATGTAAATCTAATTCAAAGCTTTCATTATTTTGAAATGGAGTAAGTAAAATGCTATCATAGTCTGTTATATTAATCATATATTCTCATAATTCATGAATATGCGAGGGAACTTCTTGTCTTTTTAACGGGAGGAAGTACACTGATATCATAGTCTGTTATATTAATCATATCATATTCTCATATTACGGTTTTACGTCACGGACTCCATTTTCTACCAAGGGCTAGGATGGTTGGCTTCTTGCGAAGGCCTTGTTTTGACAGACATAATCGATACCCTGAGTGCATGCCCTTGCTAACCTCAGGCCCTGATGGGGCGCGAACCCTCGACCTGACGCCTCAAAGTAGCGGACGCTACCGCTTGAGCCACGGTGACTACAATCATATCATATTCTCATCATTCATGAATATGCGAGAAACTTCATGTCTTTTTAACATACATACATATACCTTGGCTGTTTCCCCCTTTAATTGGGGGGTAGCCGACATCAAAAAAGGAAAACAGTTTGGGGAGAAGTTATTCTCCCCTCTACTCCCCCTCTTCTTTGACGTCTCACAGGAGGTTGGTACAAGGGGGGGATTCCTAGTCCCCCCGCCCCGTCCACTTTTAGTCGCCTTTTACGACACGCAGGGAATACGGTGAGGCTATTCTTTGATATTGTGCCCGCCCCACAGGGCACTATATATATATATATATATATATATATATATATATATATATATATATATATATATATATATAATATAAATACATATACTATATATATATATATATATATATATATATATATATATATATATATATATATATATATATATATATATATATATATATATATATATATATATATATATATATATATATATATATATATATATATATAACATATAAAATATATATATATATATATATATATATATATATATATATATATATATATATATATATATATATATATATATATATATATATATATATATATATATATATATATATATATATATATATATATATATATATATATATATATATATATACACACACACACATACACACACACACACACATATATATATATATATATATATATA